>PNEQ01095812.1:0-11991 GCA_003012365.1 Medauroidea extradentata | reverse complement strand
TATATATATATATATATATATATATATATATATATATATATATATATATATATATATATATATATATATATATATATATATATAATGTACCATTTTGAGAAAAAATTTATTTTGCTTCATTTTGGCTTATTTTCAAAACAAAATGTGTACTATTTCAGGGGCAAAAATCTGAAAACCAGTTTGGTATATTGCAACAAAAAAATTCATTCAAAAATGTTGATATGTAAGTGCAAAACTGCTGAAGGAATTTTTGTTATATGTATTAAATGGTGTTACAAAAAATATTTTCGAAACAACTTCTAAACAGCGAAGCGAGGCCTTAAGTGCATTGATGATACTGATATGATATCCAACACGTAATATCTGTTGATTGATGATACTGATGTGATATCCAACACGTAATATCTGTTGATAATAAAATACCAGAATCGTTCAATCCTATACTTTTTTCTAGCAGATACAAGGGACAAATATTTTACCAGTTTTTAAGTATTTTTGAACTCGTGAAGGAGTGAAAAATACAACATAAACTCTTGATTTGTTTCAGCTACTGAAACATTCCCATCAGTATCATGTTTTCTTAGTCTTCTTCTTTTTTATTCAACTATCATTATTTTGCAAAATAAAGTTGCAGAACTTGTAGCATTTCTGCAGGTTATGCCTAATCAGAATGAAATTCAAAATTAGAATTCATCTTATTTGCAGTTATAGAGTACACTAAACTGTATGTTAAACTTCGTGGTAATAAAACTGTTCAAATACATAGCTACAGGAACAAAGTCTCACCAAAACAAGATAACAGCAATAGCCAAAGGAAAATTGATGTTCAAAGAAATAAACTGACATTTAGTTCCACTGTTGCTTCATGGGAATATTGTGATAGTAGTATAGAAGTGGGTGCTGTCTGTTTCAAATGATAATGTGTACTCATGGAAGAAGCATTGCAGTATTGTACTCCTAAATTCACTTGTCCTAAAATTATTTTCTACATGTCAGCTGACCTAACAGTTTTTACAGGCAGAAGACCGTGAACTTTTTAGAGTAAGGAAGACTCCGACGCATAAGTCAGCCTGACATTTTGAAGGTTGTACACCATAATTCAATAGTCTGAGTCGGAGTTAGTTCTCGGGAGGCGACAGTCATGCAATTATGGCTCAGAGTGTTTTGCTATAGTGAAATTCACAATGCAAAGATGGTGAGAAGCAAAAGACTCGAGAAAGGCCCCAGGGAGATATGGCACAGGGAAGTGAAGCCTCGGAGATGGGACGGTCTCGTGAATAGGGGCATGTTAAGAACTATTCAACTTTATTTTCCTTCAAATGTAGTTTATAGAACACTGTGGAAACCATACTGTTAAGTGCCTTCGATGTACTCACTTGGATCATATTATTAATAATGCTAGAGTTAATACATAGTATTTGAAACATGCTGAGGCTAAAGGAACAAAGCGCACAAATAAATTTTAACCTTCCATATTTTAAAAATAAAATTGAACACTTATGCCACCTCTAACTTTTATTTCCAAAATGGACATTAATAACCATTAGCATTATTTTGGTCCATTAACATTTTCAAAACTTTTTGTTCAAGAAATATTACCACATTAAATTAAAAACCCAGCATGCTAAGTTACGGTTCCTGCTGGTTTACTATAAATAGTACCCGTGTGTCGGTGCCCTCCATATAAGAGTATTTTGATGGCACACTGACCCACAGGGCAACATATGTGATGGTGCTAATGCCCAGGGAGAACTTACGCTGATGAAAGGGAGAGATAGATAGATAGATAGATAGATAGATAGATAGATAGATAGATAGATAGATAGATAGATAGATAGATAGATAACTTAATAACTTAGGGTTTTTTGAAGATACAGTGAAACCTCGTTAATACAAACCCTGTTAATACAAAGTTATCATTAATACAAAGCGATTTTTATTCCCCTTGGAATAGGACAAGAAATGAAATAATTACTTTAATGTTTAATACAAATTTTGTTTATGCAGTTAACCGTGCAATATCAAGTTCTCAAATAAAAGGAAGTAATTGACGTGAAAAGACTACTTCATGTGTGGGGATAAACAGAGTGACTAAAATTTTTAAGGTTTTAGTGAACACCTGTTAATACAAACCTCATTATTACAAACAGCCAAAATTTTTGTCCCTTCAGGTTTGTATTACAGAGGTTTGACTGTAAGTATTTTGATGGCCTCTTCACAGCTATATATATTACAAAAACCTTATGTAATTTGTGATATATTTGCTTATAAAGCATGTTTGTGGCATTCTCCACATTTGTATAGATTTGTTATGGGTGATTAACCAGCGTTTATGTATAAGTCACTCTATTCCTGTACGTAGTTAGTATGTAATGGAAAGTCTGAAGGGAGGAGAACAATTTACTAACAAGATATTGGTGGGCACTTAACATCAAGGTCTTAAGCGCTGGTGAAGGTAGACATTTTAGTACGGAGCAATGCCGGAATGAAGGGGTTGGGGAATCCGGAACTCCCAAAAAAACCAGCCAACTAGTGGCGTCATGCGGCACGAATCCCACATGCAAAAAAATCAAGGCACTGAACCCACCAGGAATCTAAACCGGATTATCAAGGTGGGAGGGAGAAGGAGAAAATGGTAAATGGTGACACAGGGGTTTTACTTGATATCTGCCTTTTCAATTCCTGCGTTGTGCACCAGAACATCACAAAGTAGAAAATATGTTTCTCTGATTTTTGTTTGAATGTAGCCGAACAAATGCTGGAAGACTATGAGTTGCCTAAATATCACAAAAGGTGACGTTCATCATCAGGTGATGCACCCACACGACTAATTGAAAAGACACACAGGCACTTTCCTGAGAAAATTTCTTTCACAGCAACATCAAAGGAACAACCAAAAAAACTATGCAAAGTTTGCAAGCTAAGCGAGTCAGTGTACCAATGCAAGCAATGTAAGGTTGGACTACACATTCTAGACTGTTTTGAAGTGTTACTTACCAAAAAATCCTTTTGAACTGTACATATTGTAAATTTTATTACTGTAAATAGCAATTTGAAAAAAGAGAGGAACATTATTCCACAAAAATAAAACCAAAACTGAATTTCCTACATTTTTACTTCACAATATAGGTATTTTCGTGATACACTAAACCTACGATTTTACGAACCCATGATTTAACGAAGGTAGCGATTTTACGAATACTGTCTCAGGAACCCTCAAAAAATAACAAAATTCTGTAACCAAAAAAAAAATTGTACGGAATTACACAGACAATGGTTTTAAAATATATTATTTAATTTGACAATTTTTGGCACGAACGTCAGTGGAATTTTTGGCTGGTTGAACATTGGTACATGCTACAGTTGCAATCAAAATTTAACGATGAACTTGAAAAACACCAGTGAATTTGATGCTGCAAAAGGTCTTGGGGTCTTAAATTGCCGTAAAAAATGATTATTTACCAGAACATAATTTATACATTATATTTAATTGTACATAATTTTTTAGGGTATGTGTGAAATGTTTTGTGTTCACTAAGTTTGGAAGCAGTATTTTTTCAATGGTCTCCAATGATGTAGCGAGGTTTACTTGTTGCGTGCGGGTTCAAACATTTTTGTACGTTTTGAAATTCCGGTGAAAGAAATAATAAAATAATCCGCACAAAATGTGTAACAAATATGTGCCTTACTTTCGTAACAATACTGTACGTACCATATTTGCTGGCATAGAAGACTACTATTTTTACATATTTTTGGCCTTCAAAAATTGCTACTCTTCTTACGTGAAGGTATGAAAGTTTTTGGTGTCCTAAATATTGTTTGAAACTTAAGTTGTAAGCTGTGGATATGTATGATCTTAGAATAATTGTGTTTTCCGTCACAAATCAAAACATGTGCCCCGTTTTTTTTTTTTATATAAAATATACAGTACAAAATTTTGATGAGCATTACATTCATGACATAGGGTTCCTTTTTCTTGCCAGCATCTCTCTGCGGAGAAAACAGGGATTACGGTAGGTACCACTCCGTCATGAGTCTAGTGCTTGGCTGGCAGGCGACAACAGCGCACAGGAGTGTGATGGTGACCTTGTAAGCAACTGCTACAGCCCGGCATTGCTGTGTAGCGCACAGATATAGCAACTGATGATGTCACCGGCCACATGTTACCACAAGTGATATTCTTGGCTTTTGGGCACCTGGAGGGAAGTAGTAGCTATTGCTGTTCATTTGTGTCCCCTATGATGTTTATCTACTAGTAATAAATGCATTAAAAATATTTCAACAAAATATTTTTGTTTCTGGCAATAGAAAAAAATATATTTTTCGGCTGGGAATTTCAAAAGGTTTTTTTTGTGCATTAATAATAACCGTGGCTTGTCTTATGTGCAGGGTCATCCTTTACTCCAACAAATACGCTAATTATGAAATGTCACTTTTTTTCGCGTTCCTCCCTGCATGTAAACTAAACAAACAGAAAGCTTTATTAAATTTGTAATACAATTTAAATATCCGAAATAGGAATTGTACTTACTGTACGTGCCACGAACCGAGATTACCGTAGCATCTCCGCCATCTTGGTTACACGGCCTCTCCTCACAAAGACCGATAGCGGCACATTTCAATTCATACTCAGAGGTAAAGTAGGTTGAGTCAAAACACTTGCTATTTATTTTTTATAAACTTTTACTCTGGCTGATTTTAGGTGATGACGTCTGCCGCCTAATGATACTATCCTGCCTCTTCATAAAATGTAGTGGCCAGATAGTCACAACAGATTTTAAATTCCGCCGCAAAAATACCTTCCTTCATCGCAATTTCCCTGGCTTTACTCAGCATTAAATTTATCTTTTGAAAATTTTTTTAGCTTTTTTTCCCCCACTTGCACAGCCTTACACTGTTTTCGTAAACAAATTTTGGACCTCCCGCCTAGTATTTGTTGGTAACTGGTTTCACTGATTCTAACCAGTCTTCTGCCTGGTCTTTGTCAATTGCTGCTGATTCACCTCAAACACTTTTGGAAACTAAGTTGTTACTGTCTTTAAAACATTGAAGTCAGCCTCAACTGAACTTGAAGTCCGGTATTCCCAATCAAAGTGCTATGTAGTCAGCCTTTTGCTGAACTATTGCGCCCAATGTAAATTAGCTGCACACATTTTATGATACTCCAGCAGTTTTCTTCCATTTCTACATACTTGGGACCATGGAGACTTTTCCTGTTTTTCAAAGCAGCTGCCACATCAAGAGCACCAATAATCTCACGATTTATTATCATCATTGAAAGCAATGATAGCGGAAGATCAAACTGTTTTACTATTTCTGCTTTAGTTTTCTTCCGCCGTTGACTTCATAAATAATTTTAAGTTTATAGTTCAGTGAATGTAAATTTTCTACGCTTACATTTTGTAGCTAATGTTCGACGTAATTACAAATAAGCATCACGAAACTATTTTCTTACTAAAAACGATTGTGCACACTTTAAATAAAATAGGCTACATTATGTAAACAATGGCGACGAAAATGTCATACATAACTGTAGGCCTAAATGCTGTGTGTTACTAATCAATAGGTTGTTTCAGAATGTAAAACTTGTACTGTACAACGTAACGTATCGTGAACACTTTTAGTGTAAAATTAGCTGCCATCTTAGATGTAAATAAATCTACAAATCATTGGCTACCTTTAGAAGGCACAGCAGTGTTTTATTATGTTTTTAATATTTCTGGCAAATACTACTCTACGCCCTATCGTGACCAAGTTGATTAGCGCCAAAATGAAGTATGCCGCCGTTTTGTGACAATGACGCTTGATTACTTCACTCAGTAAGAAGGTAACGCTGCTCAACTTATAATCTGTCTCATGGAAGTATTCCATATCTTGACAATTCACTTCTTAGAAATGTGTCTGTAAACAAATCAGTGTTTTTCCAGGAAGTCACGTAGGTTTAAATCTCTAAGCAATTGAACTGTTACACACATTTCTCAGAAAAGAAATGTCAAAATATGGAATAATTACATGAGACAGACTACATGCTGACGTGGTCTTGTTTGTTTTCGTTTGTAACAGAAGCAAAAAATATGTTCTGTGTAGTTCTTGACTAGCGATACTTCATATTAAACAAGTAACACTAGTACAAATATTCTGCGCCGGGTGTAAATAGACTCAGTTTTACATATAACATATAGTAACTGTATTTCGTACTAAACTAAGTACTTAGCATTGAAATGTCTGTTTTGTTTTCTGGAACGAGAATTTTTCTTTGTATAAATGAGAACTTCATATTAACCCTTGACAAGTTTTGACTGTACCTGTGCCATGAGTTATTTGTGTCCGTTAACATTATGAAGGTACAGTAGAGTTAATTTGTAACGTGGTTTCATAGTTCTGGTTTAAGTCTTTGCTATAGCAGTGTTGTTGCTGTAACAGAAATGGGGCAATTTTGTTGCCCATAAACGAAAAAAATGCTTTAAAATTGGGTTGAAATCTATTTAACAGAAAAAAAAATTTTCATTAATTTATAGTTTATTTAAGTAGGTTGGCATGTGCTGTTTACAATGATCCCCAATAGGACAGTATAATCCCATATAACGCCTTTTCAAGGAACCAAAAAATAATCACAAAAAAACAATTTGAATGAAAATTTATGATTTTACCAGAAGATGCATTATCAAGAAGCAATATAGCCTTTTTGGGCAAACCTTTGCTCTACACTTGCTCACGGTTTTGTATGACAAATGTAATGGCCGAACCCGTATTTTTAAAAAAATCAATATTTATCCATGCCTGTTTTTGTTTGTATGTAGTAACTTACTGGGAAATGTGCTTTTTCTGTCCCTTTAAAAGAAAATTGCTATTTTGCCTCACTAATCGCACAAAGCTTTGTGTGATCCCACGACATTAGCACAGCACATTGCAGTTAATCTTACCTTTATGGTTTTGTGGCCAGGAGCCAGGTGCCCTGCATTCTATGTCAAATGCTAATGTTCTTGACGGCAAACATTTTCAATATAGGTCCGTCTCATCAGCATTATATACTTGTTCCAGATGTAAGTTTTCGTTCTTGACAAACTCACGAAAATTGTCACAGAACTCCGTAGCTGCATTTACATCAGAACTCAGTTATTTCCTCTTGCATGGTGATATCCCAGATGCCATGTTGCTGTGTGAAGCTCTAAGCCAGCCTGATGATGCATTAAATTCTCCTTTCATTCCTAGAATTTCAAAGAAATGCTTTGTTTGTTTGGCACACAATATACTGGATACGGGATTTCCCTCTGCTCGCTTCTGGCAAAACCATTCAAGGATTGCCTTGTTCAGTTCTGCATACAATGACTTTCATTGTTTTTTGTTGGCTAAATCACTTGTTTAACCAGCACTGCCAGAAAAGATAATTACTGTACATAGTTTCTTCTTGCTCTCACGAATGTCACGAATAGTTGTTTTGCTAACACCATAATTTTGAGCAAGTAATTTTATGGAGTTCACCACTTCTGGCTTTTAAATTACTTAAAGTTTTTGTTGAATTGTTAACACAACAAGTTTTAGTTTTGTTGACATTCTCAAACGTAAAACATCACAGTACAGCTTATCACGACACAACTATTTGTCTGGTACATAACAATGTTCATTATTCCACTCTGGATCATGTTGGCACGGTACAACTGGCTTGGCTTGCTGTTTTGTGCGTGCGCACAGCAAAGTAGTTGCAATGTTGTCAGATGCTTGCGCGCTCTGAAGACAAGACAGAGTGGCACACGCCGGCCGTTTACACATTTTATAAATTACTAATAATATCTTTATTAGAATAGTTATCATTTCAGATGCCAGTATATATTCAGTTTATTGTGCTTGTATAGCTTTGTAATGCACACATACATTTATGTGGATATTTCTACTGCTAAACAATATAAAATAAAAATAAATATTTTTTTAAAATATGTTCCCTGGCTAAGCCACAAATTGAATAATCTGCTCACTGATAATCGGAAGTCTACTGCAAATTAAAACTGACATTGCACTCACCAGTAGGCATTTGGGAATCATGTATTCTAATTTTGTGGGACAAGGGTCGGTCATATCCAACGTTCAGATGGATGCCTTTATTTTTAAAGACTTCTACTGATTAAAATTTAAACTTCAGCTATCACTTGCCTTACTTTTCAGTTGAACACAATGGAAGTTAGACTAGAAGGTGCTCTGTGTTCTCATTTTTTTTGGGGCAGGTATTGGTAACATCTACCACTCAAGGTAGCCTATTTTTTTCTACAGAAGACATTGTTCTATTGATACGAATGTACACTTAGATTCAGTACATTTCCCCGTAAACCACTACGATAATTGGAGGAAGACTTGGACTATGTAGAAAATTGCCATTTTTAAATTTAAGGATGGGTTGGTGGCCAAAATAGGCAAGTAGAGATTTTACAAAACTGGTGATTTTACGTAATCGTCAACTTTCCAAAGTTGGAGATTTTACAATGCTGGTGATTTCAAGTAGCTGTCGATGTTATGAAGCTTGGCGATTTCACGAAGATAGCAATTTTAGAAATGTGGTCAATGAAACCATGTAAAATCATTGGCCCAGTGTGGGTGATCTGAACTTATGAAAAATTATTACAATGTCTAAAGTTGTCAGTTGAGAATAAAGTGTGTGACAAATATAAGGGGCATATGGGATTACCTTACTGGTATCCAACAAAAATTTTTTTAAGTGACATGCGAGTGCCTTTCTCCTTCAACTGATCACACGAACACGGGTATAAACATCAGCTCCACGGAGAATTTTAACGGACCAAGGTGATGCATATGTTGGGTCTCGTGTCTACCCATGAGAAGTTATGATGTTTGTAGGTCTGCAATGTTTAGGAAGTAAAACTCCTCTGTTTGGACGTGGTGCAACCCATATTACGTTGGTTTGATGTAACAAGTCGTGATCCCACTAACGACACTGATGATGCATCAGATTATGCAATGGCAAGCTTAACTTCCATCGAGCAAGACCTTAGCTTTTGATGTATGCTTCGGTGATGAATCTGTCCTGACTACAGTCAAGGAACACTCTGACAGCCTGGTATCAGCCACACTATATTTCACCTCTCCAATGGTAATAGACAGCATCACCACAAAGGTGGGCTGACCACACAGTAAAGAGATGTCACATACACATAATGTATGTTAGCATCACTGATACAGTATATGGAATATTCATTTGTGAAGTGACCAGTTCCATGTTAAGCAAATGAGAATCAGCTTAGGGTCCATTTGGTTCTTCCGAGGTGGTGGTGGTGAAATGCAGCTTGCGGAAAAGATGACTACGCCAGTATTGAGGTGACTTGCTGTACAGGTATAGTGAGAATTCTGCCTTGCTGCTCTAAATATTACAAGCCAGGTTCTTACATTAGTGTAAGTCTCTCTTGACTGGTATTGCCTTTTAAGGAATGAGAGGAAATCTGGTTATTTAGAAGTCATCTCACTTGCACAGAGCTCCCACTTCTGCAACAGCCTATAATTTATCTTTTATAGCAGGTCCCAGTGTTGAACTAGTAATTCTATTGCTCTGAAGGCAGCTGAACTGTAAGTAACAGTAGTCAGGAACTGGTGCAATAGCTCGGATTGCTAACTTGTACAGGTTTGGAATAACAATTTTATGTATTTCGCACCATATGAGTTGAATTTGTACATGTAATCATGAAGTGGGTTTCTCCATATTATGAATTGTCAAAACTTAGACGAGCAGCTAAATTATTAAATTCTTTATAAGCCTAGATCACAATCTGGTTTTATGTCCAAACCAAACTATTTTGTATGCCTAGCAAAACATTACATTATTTTCATTTAGTAATTTGTATTAATTGTAAACGGGTGACTAAAACATCTGACAAAATCTAATTCGAGCGTAATACATACGTCATATGTCAGCAATGATTTTTGGATGGATTTCAAGTTATATGTGTAAGATGTGCTTGCTGGTTATGTTAGTTGAGACTTAATAGTCTATTGCATGTAAAAATTCCTTACTTTGACAGTTAACTTCTGTGAAGTGTGTCTGTAAACAGGATTATGGAGACAGTGCTTTTCCAGGAAGATAGGTATGTTTAAAGCTCTATACTCTGTCCACTCTAAGGTTGCAGCAGAAATAAAAATTGCTAATTAAATAAATCAAAGCAATTTAATTATATCTTGATTCATATTTTTTATTGTGCCGTAGCATAGTTAACTTGTATTTTTCATTATTTCAAATGAAATTTACGCTGTGCAAAAATGTTATTGACATTCACTTGGATGAATTAGCTGCAACCTTAGAATGGATAGAGTATAAACAAACTTACTGGTCAGTTCGTAATTCCTAGACACGTGCTGTTCTTAACGGTTAACCTTGATGACTCACCGCTTAAATAAATCACTATTGTAGGCCACTGATGCAGTAAATATATCTACAAATAATTACTTGCAATTTCATTTAATTATCATTAAAATTAATCCACATTTTTAATTCATGTAATGTGATAAGTTTTGTTCTCACAGGTAAGAAAATGGTGTGTACCAAACACACAAAAACAATCTAGGCTTACACTCAAAATGTGCGTAAAATAAAAAGATTGTACTCCTATGGATGCACAAATAAAATTCACATTCAAAAAAATAAATTACGATTAAGACCAAAATAATTAGATTTAACTGACCAGATTAACATTTCGTTTTAGACAACGCTTGCACAGCACTTGCATAACATACAAATAGGAACAACTAGGTGGCACTCTCAATGTTCGGACAGAAAGTTTCACACAGTAATCCTAATCCAATAATCTATTCCAGTAATTTCATAAAATGTTTTGAATGTCGCAAAGTTAATTAATGAACGTACTCCCTAAGAAACTGCAATGTGAAGTGAACATCAATATTTGCGAGAAAGAACCGATTGTACGCTGTGTCTCGCACATCTGGTGGAGCACTCTTGACGCGAAACTCGGAAAAGATAATCCTGATGGACCAAGCATCAGAGCGATAAATGGTAATCAATACTGTGTGTAAGCGGTAATCGATACTGTGCAATGAGTCGACTCTGTATCAAGTCATATACACACAAAGAAAATTGTTGTCACCTTTGTCTTCTGGCGGTGTCAGTCCATGCTACCCTAGGGGCCAACACCCAATACCGCCATGTTATGCTTGCAAGATAGTGTAATATTATTTAGCATTCAGAATAGAATTATATTCTTTTGTTGGTACACAAAAATTTTTTTCCGTGTATAAAAATATGTTACGAGAGGTGATGTTTCATAGTTCGTATATTGTGCCATTGTTTTAACGTATGTATTAGTTTCACGTAAGTAGATGCATAATCAAAACGGCATCGTCATTCATACACGAATGTTAACGTATGCGTTAAAGTATAAAAGTGAAACTTTTTTAAATGTGTACCATGACATTACGTCGCTGAGACCTAGTACCCCAAAAATTTTTTTCAAATTTTCGGTTTTTAGAAAAACAATAATATTTTGAAATTTTATTGTTTTGTTGTTGAGAGGTAGTAATAGTGTGAATGTATATAAAATTCTGTGAAAATAGTCCCAGTGGTTTTCGAGATACAGGGCGTTTAGTTTTTTGTGGTCCCTCATAGCACGGCACAGGGCACACAGTCACTATTCTCCGTTCACTCATAGTTGAGTTTTAGAATAAACATAGTAAATTATAAACAAACATGTTCATTGGCTGCCGACCGCTGTGCACTGTGATCTTACATAAGAAATAGATCTTTGTTATCTGTCGTGTACATATAGATTTACCACTCATCACTTAAGGGTTCTGTGGACCCTACCTCAAAACTTCAAAAACACATAACAATTCGCAATCGTTTATTAACTAAAGTATTAATGATACACAATTTATTTTTTTTACCATACGAGAATAAAGATGGCTTGTTTTATATATAAGTTTAAATTTCATATTCCGCGACGTTGAGTATTTTAAAAAAATGTTTCAAAACACAAAATT
>PNEQ01095811.1:0-22906 GCA_003012365.1 Medauroidea extradentata | reverse complement strand
TATACATCCGCCCTCGGCCGTTGTCGGAGCTGAAATGAATACCCCTACCCCTTCATACAGCGGCAGTGGACTCGCCCGACACTTCTTGCAGTTCTACGGGCCTGGTTGGTCGCTTCCTCTAATGGTGAAGGAGAGGGAGTAGGAGCATCTGCGCAGAGCGAAATTGTAGCGACTCGTTTTGTTTGTTGTCCCACTATACGAACTCAAACCTACGACACGACAAGCACGGTTTAAAAAGCAAAACTGTTAGCAATTTTTATAAGCATGAAAGCTACCAACATTTATGCGCACTATTCACCAAACCTTTGTTATGCATTCTTCTTTAATGACTGATTGCATGTGTCCTATTTTCTGTGCTAAATCACTTGTAGGCCAGCCTGAACAGTATTTTACAAAACTAATTCTGTACAATCTCTGCGCCTTGTAATGCAAGTTTCACCTCAAGAACAGACTTGAAATTCAAAGAATTTTCGTTAAATTTGTTTTAGTCCTATCTAAGATTTCCTATCTTCTAAACTAAATATTTACTGAATATTTTCAGTGCAATAACGTATTTTTAAAGTTTGTGTAGCTATTGACCATATTTTAAAATGTTCTGTGCAGGCTGATTTGAAAAATGTGCTTTGGTAATCATGTTCAATCATTTATTAGAATTAGATCACAAATCCATCTTTTTCTTGAAATCTTGCCTCTACCAAATTTTATCTTGAGAAATATTCCTACCAAGAAAACTGCTGACATAGCCTCATTTTGCACCTTGAAATAAAAGTTTTCCAGAGGCAGGAACCCCGGACACCCCACTTAACATAAGGGATGGGTGAATATGCCAGCCCCCCCCCCCCCAAAAAAAAATATCCTGGATACGCCATTTGCTGGTCTTACTAGTTCAAATTCACAAATTCCTGAGTTCGCCTATGCTCCTGTCATGTGAACAAATTAAAACACTTTGTTCAATCTACGGATGTAATAATAATAATATAGAAGTGGTTGTGGTTTTGGTGGTAGTAGTGGTAGTAGCAGAAAAAAAATAAAAATGAATTAGATGAGACCAAATTAAGCAGGGACAGAAAAATTTCGTGGATTCAATGACCTGCTTGTTAAAATGCACTGTCCTGTGCATACTCAAGCCCTGACCATTTGTCCACAAGCTGCTACTCAGTGGAACAACAGACAATGAACGAATAGTCGGGGCTTGAATATGCATAGGACAATGTATTATATCATGCGGTCATTGAATCCGCGAAATTTCCTGGACCTAAATATTAGTAATGAAATTTCTTTCAAACGTAAAAATAGACAAGTTGTTGGACCCATACAGCTTTGAAAAGGTTGTCACCGCCGTAGCATTCTCGGAATGTGGACGGCCTATATAATATTATGATTTCGACCGACGAGTCCATGACATAAGATAATTTAAAAGAAGTAATAGTACGAGTAGAAGAAAGCAGTTTCAAAGTTGTAGGAATTGTTAGTGATGTGGGAGGGGAGGTAGGGCAGTTTGTAAAAAAATAGGTAAAGTTCCTCAGAAGACAGCATTTGAAAATTCATATGACAATAGTAAGAACATTTTTACGCGTTTTTATTAACTTTCTTTCTTGCCTGTTTGTTCAGTACAAATTTTGCAATCGATTTTTAACCAACTCTTCGGTGAGCTATATATTTTTAACTTGAAAGATAGCTCAGCACTGGTTGACAATGCAATTGAAAAATTGTGAAATAATAATTATTTCAATGATTTTTTAAAAATAAACCTCAAACTAACTCCTTGATGAGCTAGAGACTTGAAATTTTAAACATAACTCAGAACTGGATGACAATGTCACATTAACTCGAAATCTTATGTCTGTCTGTTCGGTACAATTTTTACTTGTTTAAAGTCGATTACAAAATTTAGCAAATACAAGAGTAAAGAAGTGGAAAATAATTATTTGACTAAACTAAATTTAATAAACCACGTTATTTTTAAACGAACTAAAAGTATAACTTAATTTCTCCTTTGAAAATAGGCCTACTTGTAAGATTTAGAAAAAAAAGAAAGAAAAAAACAAGCACATGAATTGTTGACCTGACGTTAACAAGTTCATTTCGCTGCAAATGATTATACGAATTGTGTTGTGTGGATTTTATCAACGTCAGCTTTGCTATGCAATCTATGTACTACTAAACTATATATTGTATATACCCCGCGTTTTCATTCAAATATCACAAAAATTAATGGAGGATAAATCACTTTATACTTATTTTTAAAAACACGGGACATTAAATTATGTGTTGCCGATGATCCTCATTTAATAAAACTTGCAAGAAATCACATTTTTTTGGACAAATAAATTTCTGGGGAAGGAAACTATATCGACAAGTATGATCAGCAGTCTGTTAATAAATCAAAGCTTGAATTAAAAATAGCTCCTGAACTTACTCAACGACACTTGGTTGCTGTTGGCTGTGCAACACAAAAATGAAACCAGCAGCGCTGCTTTTTTTCTGATTATGTTCCTACATTTTGCTCTGCTTAAAAAAATAATAGTAATAGTAACAACTGGAAGAGCTACATTTGCAGCAAATCTCATGAAAACTTTTAATGAATGGTTGGACGTTTTCAATAAATTTGTAAGGAGAAAAAAAAATTTAGGAAGGTGACAGATGCAGTCTTACATAACATTTGGAACTACGTACCATACGAATAATAGTTCGTTGTATTACGAGCATTTATCAGAATCAAGGAACTAAATACTGCTGCAGAAATCACCTCACGTGAAAACAGAAGAAAATTATTGATATAAGAAAGTAGCAAATCAGTGTTGCCTATAAAACTGTACAGTTATTATCATATGTTGTGGCAGATTTTTATTGAAATGCCATTTATATGAAGCCGAACTGATTTGTTGTGCAATATTTTATTTAATATCATAACTTTCAGATTACCGTATGTATGAAAATTCTGATCACCTCAGTTTTAAAGTATTGTTGTGCGCACATAATATTAAGAAAATCTTTATAATTTATTTTTTAATTTATTTATGTTACAAATAAGTAATAAAATACGAGTATTAAAAATCATATCCGACAGTTTTTGCAAATAATACTTCAATATGTGCTACGAACTGCAATAAGTTAAATATGGCAAGAATGAGGCATTGTCTACTTTGAAAATTCTAAAGCGTTTCCAAAACCTTAAACATTCTGTATAGTATATTTGGTGTCCTGAATAAATGCGTTTATTAAAATACATTTCTTAAACCGTTACCCAACACCGCCGTTTGTACTATTGTAAGAAAGTCAAAAACCAAGCTTTTCCTATTCATTACTTGAAAACTTAATGTAGGAAACAATTTTTCCATTTTATAATAAACAAATTTTGTCTACGTAATATATGTGCGTATTTTGTACGTCGTTGTAAACTGTTTAAATATTTTTTAACAATCGGGAATTCGTATACTTTCTATTATAATAACATGTACAGTTGCAACCATCGTGAATGTGAAATATATCGTATTGTTGTAATATATTTTCCTTAACCGAACTTGGAGACAATGTGCTTGAGTACCATGGTGTCCATTATCAGAGTATTTTGTACAAATACAAAATGTGAAAAATTTTAATGTTTGATAGCTTAATGTACCTACTTCTCAATTTTATAATTAACATAAATTGCATATTTTACGTGTAACTGTATAAATGTACAAAATATTTCTTTATGACTATCTAAAATGTTTCTCTATTTGCATTACTCTCTACTTTACTGCAATGATATATGCAATGGTAACTGTCATGTGTCTAACATATAATTTTGCAAGACATTTTATCTAGCGACACTGTTACACTGAATTATATGCTTCGGTAAGAGTTATCGAATTATATATTTTTTACAAATACAAATTTGAGAATTGTAAAATAAAGTGTGGTGTGACTAAACCGACAGTGTTTTTGTACTGGCCTTTGATTCTGACGCGCGCGGCGACTGAAGTACTCTCTGTGTTCAACCTGCCACCGAAGTAATAACGTTCCACATAACTCAAATGAGTCATACAAATAAAATTTAGAATATCCTCTTCCTTCCGTTCGCTGATACCATCCACATTATCTTCTAAAACCAAAAAGTTTGTTGCTTACAGTATTTACGCTACATTTATCCAACGATGGTCAGTAACACGTCACTAACAAGTTTTTTTTTAACAGTAACATAATTTAAGTTAGAAAAATCAACATGCATAATTATGGACAGAACAGTTCACAAATATATTGTAACATTTTTGAAATAATTTGTATGAGTGGTTTGCGATTAATGGTGAGTTTAGTTTCAAAGATTGTTCGCGAGTATTGGTTTGGCTTGCTTGTCCAGAGTGAATGCTGCGGGACGAGGTGTGCAGAAAAGTTCTAAACATGCTGGCCCTCTGAATGACTTTCTGTTATCGCTATTTCCAGTCCCAAGACAACAGTCTCACCTACGCGCCAGCGGAATGCAGATAAATAATTTCCCCTCCTGCGGCTTCGCGCAACTGTCACCCCCTCCCTGCACGACATCATCCACGCGCTCGACGTGTTCTAACCATCGCTCCTTGCATGCATCACAAAGCAGACGCTGGTCGCGCAAAAATTCACAATTTCCACAAACAATTACACGGAAATTCAATGCTGTGACCACAAACTTTTATGGTAACATTTCATTCAAAAAAATTTGCACTTTAGTCCTAGTGATGTAAGAATTCAAGGTTTCTGTTAAGGAAACAAGAAATGAGACACCAAATATGATCTTTTGAAAAAATTTAAGGTGTTTGACATGGCGACATGTGAAATTGAAATCAGTAGGTACAACAAACCATCTTTTTTCTCTTAAGGTAAAAATGTGCGATGCTGTATCTTGAAAAATTAGTTTTGAAGATGATTGAGAAGAGGTAGGTGTTTTTCAAGTTTTGACAAGCGGTACAGAAGCCTCTTAAGCTTTAAGACCACAAATTATTTTCAGTACTAGTGATGATTGAACAAAGGAACAACACAAAAAAAAAAAAAGACTTGTAAAAGTTTCAAAAACATTGTGCAGTGCCCTGTAATTGCTTGTCTACTTATTACAATATCCAGTTTTAAAAATTTAATTAACTTACATTAACTAAATTGATGTGTTCAAAGATTTATTCCTGTGGATTTTCTGTTTTTGTGTGACGCCATTTCAACCATTCAGATGCTATACCTAGTCGGAACAGTACACTTTTGATGAACGCGCCGTAGACCAACGACCATGAAAGATTTGCCGTCTGCTAGATCTTTCGTGACCACTCAGTAGTAAGGGACACCTTGCACATCAGCGTGTCAGTAGCTGTAGAGTCAACCAGCGCACAAACTGGTACAGCTCTTGGCAACTGCAGTCCCACCTGACAACAACCAAGCCGCCACTGTGTGTAGCTCTAACAAAATTCAAACAAAACAGTATTCGCCCTCTGTAATGTGCACGAAAACTTAATTTATAATGAACAGCAAGAAGCAATAAAAACGTGTTTTTTTTTACACCACTCTTAAATCTGTACCTCGGAGGTATAAGACACTATGTCCACTTTTTGTCAAAATGCACTTTTTATCGTAAACATGCCCACGGTTTTAAATACTTTGTAGTGACATACAAAACAAAGTCTGTGTTGTGTCAAAAACGTTGGTTTTCGGACACTATACAGCCGGATTCACTAGTGAATCTCACTCTTCAAATTGCTCTCCTGAAAAATGTGATTTTTGTGACATAGTGTCTTATGCCTCCGAGGTACAGAAATATACACTGGTAAATCCTTATCCAATGCACATTGCATGTTTGTCTTATTGGATGTAAATATCTTACTAAATAAATAAATATAATAAAGGGTGACTTAGTCCACATGTTTTCTTCTATAAAATGTCTTTGTGATCTGCAATTGCGACCCGCACTTATCAATATAGATAGGTATTAATAAGGAAAATAGTTACATCTAGGATATTGTCTAGCTTTTATTTGCATTTAAATTAGGCTTAATGGTAGACTACAAAGTTTTCTTCACTGGTACAAAGTCACTCCAATTAGTACGCAATTTATTTGAATAAATTCACTTATGGATAAACACGTGAAGTATTAAATGCCTGCTTGCGAATGGCCAGCTCTGAACTCTGTCTATAAAATTTTAATTTAAAAAATCGATATTTTCTGGGGAGGAAAATCACTTTTCCTGGGAATGAACTTTCATGCCATGAGCCATAGGGAACAACAATGAGAGAGGGGATTCCCCCCTCCTTTCCGGTTGACTTGTAAATTGCACATGACCCACGTCAGCCATTCTGCTGAGGCACATTACACTTTAAAAAAAAATTATTTGTATATTTATCACACTGATGTTTAGGAATGTTGAGAAAGTAGGTAAGGTTACTCTGGAGAAGATGCCAATCAAACAGTTTTTTTTTTTTTTGCGTTTTGTTAATTATTATTTAATCATATTTTAAGACACTTAACCGTTCATTACCGGATTAACACGAATGTCGAACGAAAATAGTATCCTGTCTTAATATATATATTTTTTTGACATTATTTATTCAAACATTATAGCTAGAGGTGTCGGTATATCGCGAAAATGTTTTCTGCCAACTTACCCTTGAAAACACTGCAGTTTCTTTCAACATGTATGATTAGGTGATATACGTCTAACACAACGTAACTCGCTGCAGACCAGTAGCTGGCATCAAATATTGCAATATCGGTATTCTTATTAGCTCAGTCAAATAGGGTAAGTTGTAACACTCCAAGTACAAGCGGAAGCCAGTAATCTTCTGGTAAGCTGTACGTGCGTTAAAACCAGCAAACAGTCAACTTTTCCCGCGATAAACCATCGTCTCTAATTATGGCTTTAATATTCCTTATTTTGCGTTTTCCCCTGTGTCACTTGTAGGCCTAGTAAAATTGTTTCCCATACATCAGTGGTAGCATTCCTATTCCTTTGTATAAAACGACAATTTCTGCTGATATTATCAGACTTGCATTTGAGTTGTTCTGTTTACAAGCTGAAGTGTGGTTAAATGACCTATATTTAACGACACACAGATTCATGGGGGGGGGGGGGATTTTACTGCTTGCTAGGATTCAACATAACATGGCCATGCCTGATGTTCTTTTGTTAGGGGCCTACTTGCGTGTTGTCATCTGACTGGGGCAACGATAGCTCTGGTGCACCGCTACTGCATATTTGTGTTTCGTCTTTAAATTAAAGAACTGCATAACCATCCTTCAATCATACACGACGCAGGCTGCTACACTGCTTTGCAAAATACAGTGGGTCCAAAGTTTCTTGTCAGTTTACACTTGTTTCTACTCATAATGTGTAAGAGTGAAAAACGTTATGAAGATTCTTCCCCTCCAGTGCACGGTAGGGACGTGTATTTTGAATGCGAACTTTTAATAACATCCAGAGTCACAGACATAATGTACCAAAGGCGACAGCCTACTTGGAGCTTTTACTTGTGTACGAGTGTCAGGAGCAAGACAGCAATATCGGCGACACTGGCAAATTAACCAAATTCCACTTCACCCTTATGCAACTAACCGGCGTGCAGGATTCTCGTTGACCCTTCGCCTGAATTTGTTTCGAAATTTTTAAGTTTTTTTCTAAATTTCGTTCGCTTATAGTCTCTAGGAGTTAATTGTTAATAATGGGCCTACTATGTGCTGGTAGCTCAGCTGTTGTGGACCAACTTTGTTTCTTCAATATGTTCTTGTGGGTAAAGAAGCTTATTTGTTTACTGTCTTTTCAAACACTTTCAAGTCTTCATTTCGTGGAATGTGTGAACTGTCAATTATTGTTTACTGTCGTCTGTGCATGGCCGTGATGATGAGAAGATCAATGAGCTTGTCCGTCTATTTACTGTATAAAAATACAACTTTATGAGAAAATAGTTAGAGTGACGCATTCGTATAGTGTAATCTCTTTCGTTACAAATAAAAATACGAAACTTCAGCATCAGAGATTGTGCTCCATAAATTCGTCACTCGTTAATAATTTCTGCTCATATTTGGCAGAAGCATGTAGAGTAGGTTTTTTTCCGCAGTTGGCTTGAAAATGTTGCCATTTTTAACTAGGCCTAATGTATTTTATGTCATATTGTTCGTTTTTTGAGGGAATAAAATCTCTATATGAAAGAGTTATGTAATTGTGCACAGGCAAGATTTATTTTTAATTATTATTATTACTTTCTAATTCCAAATCAATGTGAACGTACCTGCATGAATTCTAAAGAATGTGTGTTTGGGTTTTTCCTTTGCAATATGCACTTACTGCCGAAGGTCGTTTGAGATGACTTTGGTGACAACTTCGCTTATCTTATCGTTTTTAGTGATCCAATACACGTTTTAACGTAACTTGAAATCAAAGGTCAACATTGAAGGTTGCTTAGAGAAAAGAAAACATTTCCTTGGTCGGGTTCAAACTATTCGTGTTTTATTTTAAGCATGAGGAAAACATTGATTGCAGTATACTTAAAAAAGGATAATTTTGTAGCCCGCGTAAGTTCTCAAAAATAATAAAGCTATATTTTTCGTTAAATGCGTTGTATTTCAGTAATGCATATACGCGTGTATCGTAACTTAGAGAGAAACTCTTGTTTGAAGTATTCGTTTTCTGTGGAAATTCGGGAATCTAGGTTATTCTTGCATTTTAACGAATACGTTTGTATCGGGTTTATTTATAAGAATTTCCACTCAGAGGAACATTTCATTACTGTATTTGAAGAGTCTTGTATTACGAATTTCGGTCGTTTGATTATTCGTTTCTTTTAAAATTTAATGTTTATTTTTTAAATTAATTTTTGTGATTTTCCGCAATTCCGTTTGCGATTTTTCATTTTTGTTTGTGTATGTGTTGTCTACAGCTAAATTCAGGTTGTTTTAATTATATTGTTGTCTCACTGTAACGACGTATATATGTACATTATTTTGCGCATAAAGGCACTGCCTACTCCAGAACTTTGGCTGAAGTAAGGATAGGGATATGCATGTTAAACTATTATATCAGATGTGGCTCAATACCTACCGAACCTATATTTGTGTCATTGTTGACTTCTTGCTCACATCGGCGCGACATACATTGCTATAGGATCTTTTAGGCTGCTTATTATATTTTCTGAAAATTCATTGATGTTTTCATGACCAAAAATATTGTAAAACACCTGCTCATACATTTTTTTTCTACATCTTTATTTCCGTAGTATTTTCTCATGTTTAATGCAGTACATATTTTTCGTCCGAAAGCGATATCGTAAAAGATGACTGAGCTTCACCAATATAATTTATCAGTGTACACTCCTATCCTTGATCGTGCTAAGACCCCTCGAGGTAGGCAGTGTCCTTACGGGGGATTGAGTCTTCTCAGCTGGGATTAATGTTTTTCTTGAAAACCAAAGTGAATAGAGATACAATTTTACGTTGTTTACGTTGATAGGACATAGTTTACACTTTAATACCCTTTTTGGAGTTCATACCGCTTGGTTTCTGCTTGATACTTTTGTTACC
This sequence comes from Medauroidea extradentata, assembly GCA_003012365.1. Taxonomy (NCBI): domain Eukaryota; kingdom Metazoa; phylum Arthropoda; class Insecta; order Phasmatodea; family Phasmatidae; genus Medauroidea; species Medauroidea extradentata. The sequence goes on along the minus strand of PNEQ01095811.1, from coordinate 13,395 downwards.
ACTATTGTATAGAGTGCATGGCATACCATTCCGTGCTAAAATCATTAGTTCAGAATTTAGGTTTCTCGAAGCCTATTTGTACAAATTAAAAAAACAGCAATCCTAGACAATAGTTTTTACCAATTTTCAGAGCAAAATTTTTACTCGATTAACGTATGTCTGACGCCGAAAGCTTGTACATTTAATTGCGGCGCAGATCACGCTTAACAAATGCGCCCGCCACGCTTTTGAAATGCGTTGCAATGTATTCGTAAAATTCATTTTTTACGAAACCATGTCACGTGTGTCCATAATGCCATTTACGAAAAGAAAACACTCAACGGATAAGGGCGGAAGGCCATTGTTAACACACCTTGCTCGCTAAGTCCTTCAGCATGGCTAAAAATTGACTTTTCAGACTGCCGTACTTCAAAATGTACTAACTGGATGTTACAAAGTAAATTAGTATTTTGGACATACGCCACTGCAGCAAATGGTGTCTCACAGAAAACCAGAGAATACGCACAAACAAAACAGACAAGTAAACAAACAAAAGGACTTCGTTTGCAACTGGCAAACGAAGGTAAACATGTTATACAACTCCACAAGGAATTCAGTCGGACGTTTGCAAGAAAATAACACTAACGATCACCCACGCACCAAAAAAAAACCAAGGAAAAACTAAATGAATAACTCCGATTATTCCACAAAAGTAATGCGGCCATTGGCCAGTAAATACGAAACAACAGACAAAAAATATTTACAACAACAAACAGACAAAACAAAACGAACAACAAAGAACTGGATGTACACAACACAGCAGAAACACAGACACCTTGAGGAAAGCGAACGAAATCAAATATGACAGTAACTGTTGACAGTAAGACAATGAAAAAAAAAAAAAAAAAACAGGCGAACACAGGATGTATGCGAAACTCAGAATCGTGTACTGAACTTCGCTACAGACTTTCTACCAATCAAATTATTTTGTCACCGCCCAAAGTCCCATAGTAAAATCGAATCGGCGGGAATCTCGCGCTCTAGTTCAGCGATTGGCTCGTGGCGATACAGAATTTGATGCGCGCTTCAAAGTCGCCCTTATAGGTCTACCTTTTTTTGAGCCTCTAGTGCGCAGGTAAGCGGCGCTCTGAAGGAAGAATAAGTCTTCTTAGCTTGGAATTATTGTTTTTATTCGTAAAAACAGAGAACTTGTTTTATAGGCTATTTTTTATGTTGACTGAGCATAGGCTACTTTTTGATATACATACGGCGTTTTTTCTGTTACTTTTACGACCTCTGTAGTCGCTGGATAAAGTATTGTAAAGCATTTATTTTCAGCAGTTTCCCTTTATAAAACAAAGAAGTTATCAACGTTGCAAAAATTTCTTAAAGTTAATTGTTTAGCTCTGCCCTGTCGTGCCAAAAATGTTACGTCCACTGAAGTAGTAGTTACACTGTAAAAAATTTTCTCCGTCGATTTACGGAATTTTCGGTAAAAATTTCTCCAGATACCTCCGTAAATTCACGGAAACTTACTTATTAATCCAACAGAAGTTTCCGTAAAACAGTTTCGTCACACGGAACTTAGCAATATTTATATGTCTATAATGCTACAATTGCATTTATACAGATTTGCAGGTTTACTGGTGATGTTATTAAAATATAACCGTAATATTTACATCTGTGTAACTTATAAATTTTCGATTTTTTCGTGAAAGTGTCCGCAGCAGACTTACGGACATATTACGTATGATTCCGTACTGTATATTTACTACAGACATTTCCGTATTTTACTTTTACGGACACTATTTCCGTATATTAACGGTACATGTCCGTTAAAATTTATAACTGTGTACATGAGAGTACTTCAAATGGTACTGGATGCTGCTGGAATTTTTGGTATGTTACTAAGGAGAACTAAACGACAGTTGCTAAAAACTCTCACAAACATTTGGTGGCATAGTTAAAAATAATTTTCGTTGTTTTACGGAGAAGTGCTGGTAAAAAATTCTCCAGAAGTGTCCGTTAATTTACGGAAGGCAACTAGCTCCACTAATGGAAACTCGCATATTTATGTGACTTATTTAGGATGCATGCGCTTTAATGCGTTTGGTTATTTATTTAGTTCCTTCTCGTAGTTTTTCATGTGTTTAAATAATGAAACATAATTACGTATAACTGTGTTACAAAATATCGTTTCCGTTAATTAAACAGACGTTTCCGTAAAATTGCCCGTAAATTTACGGAAATTTTTAACAGTGTATCAATGAGAGAAGAATCAATCCTAGTTAATTAAGGAAATTTGAAATTCAAATATTATTTCCAGCAGCTGTTCATTTATACGTGTACGGTAGATGAAAATGAAGTATGGCAAGGGACCTGAAAACAGGAGTTTAATTTTTGGGTACAAGCTATAATTCTAACAACTGTCAGTTCATGCCACTGTCGTAACTGTCCCTTGACCTATTTGACACATCCTCGATGGCACTGAGCCAGTAGTAAATAATCAGGTAAAAGCAGGCCCAGTCATGTTGTATCACTGTGTTAGCGAGTAGCGTATGAGTTGGACTAGGGTTAATTCTACTACAGGTTAGAAAGATATATGTTAAAAGTTTGTCACAGGGACAATTTATACCGCTTGAGCGCTGGTATCGCTCATGGGTGCAACCTGACCAATCACAGAGCTTTCCTGGATTTTAAGTTACATTAAGTAGTTAATTTAAAACGCGGAATTGGTTTCTTTCACTTAAAAAATTAAGTTAAATGACTTTTGTTATTTCCAAGCATATTCAAATTTTATTTACTACAGTTCTGTATTTTTCTGGCCCCTTAGCGATAGCAGCGAAACTATCAGCAGAAAATATCCCTGTGCCAAGCTCTCCCATAAGAAAACACATTTTCTTTCTAACCTGTAGTAGAATTAACCTTAGTAGGGCTAGGAAAAATTCGCGAGTTCAATGACCTGCATGCTAGAATCCGATGTCCTATGCATACTCGTTCATTGTCTGCTGTCTGAATGAGTAGCAGGTAATGGACAAATGGCAGGGCTTCGGCATAAACAGGATAATTGATTTTAGCATGTTGGTAATTGAACTCGCGAAATATTCCTAGTCCTACGTATGAGTAGCTGCTGTCTACTTCAGTACACTGATGTTCTTGGAGGCAACCTTGCATGTCAGTGAACATGCGCATTGTTCCTGTGTCTAAATAAGGCAGACAGTTTGGGATATGTATTTAATATCCACTGACCTTAGTTCACTGCCTTCTCATCCAGTGAGTATAAGCTAATGGATACAGATGGTGGAAAATCGCGAGAATATTTTCTGCGAGCGTATTCAACAAATCCGTGTAGCGATGTGACACTGTTTGGTTGTTCACAGACGAATCAAAACTGTTCAAATGTATCGCACCAGAATAAAGGCCACACTCTCTTGTTTGTACTTTTGTAGTGATATTAATGTTTTACGCCAAAACGAGAGATGATATTAAAAAACAAATCTGTATGGCAGTTGTTTTTAAAATAGTCTTCTTCATATTGGCTGATTTTTTCAAGTTAGTAAATACTATGACTTTAGCTAATTATGCAATTAAGGAAATGCTCGTTAATTGACTTTGTAGTAGAAAATTTTTGATTTCATATTTTGAAGGAAAATATACTATGATGGCACAAACCATTTCAAATAAAGCTGCCTAACAGATTTTGATATCTGCTATAATTTAAGCTTTAAAAAAATAGTTATCACGAAGAACAGTAGCAACAAGAGAGCATGGCCTTAAGATTGCTCGAGTCAAATGCGGACTCACCAGAAAGGAAAGAAATACCTTAGAAATAAATACATCAAAATAAAGCCTAGCAAAGAGTCCACTTTTCCTGCGTTAAACCACCATCCTTACTAATGGACAAATGGTCGGGGCTGTAGAATTTAACATGCAGGTTTTTGAAATCGCGAATGTTACCTTTCCCAGCAGACATTTATTGACTACCACCAGACGTGTTGGCTTCGCAGCGGTGGTGGCGCGCTCATCTACGACAATGGCCGCTGACGCACGTTGGTTTCACAGCGGCGCGGCTGTATGTTCCCCGACCACGTGACGCGGTAATTGGCAGCCTGTCAAAGGCAAACAAGTTGCGGCGCCGCATCGCGCCGTGTTTACCTCCGTTCCACGTAACCCTCGCCGGTCGCGTACGACGATTGTGGTACGCGAGCGTATATCGTAACTATGCCGGTCGCGGCGATTATCTTCCACGCGTGCGAACTGATAACGATGGGTCGCTTCTTTCCCCCGTGACGGTGCAGTCTATAAACTTAACGCTGAGAATTCGTCACTTGTTTGAAACTCCATGTTATAAATCAACATCATTAAATATTTACATATTAATCGGTACCGGAAGTTTCTGAAAATATTTTTTGTACCAATTGGTTTCAGTGTCGTATGTCTGCAGCTCTACTATATTGTTACTGGTAGAGACGTGCAAAATTCGCGTTATTTTCGGACAACAGACTAGAATCCAAACGCATGTAGGCTTGTTCGAAGTCTTCCGTTGGACGACAATATCGTGGCCTTCCACGGAGAATGCTTCTGGCCAATCATTAAAAGTTCACGGTAGAGTGACCAACCTCCTGTAACACTATACACACTTAAATCACGTCATATAGAGGCCCATGGCCAGTGTAACCACAGGTTGTGCACTTATAGGTGTACAGAGACCTGAAAAATCCGCGTTTTCTTTTGGCCAAAAACTAGAACCCCAGCAGCTGTAAGTTCGTGCCAGTTTCGCAGTTGGCCCTTGACTTATTTGACACTTCTTGGAAGTCGCTCAACCAATAGTACAGAAGCAACTAAATGCAGGCCTATATCACTGCGTCATCGAGCAGCCAGTGAGCAGATATGTCAGCCTGAATACACACATGTTCTTGGAGGCTAGCCTACACGTCAGTGAACCCGCGAGTTTTTCCCGTAGGTCGTTCACGATAAAGTAAGAACTGCGTGAAGTTTTCTTTCGGCCATTTTGCAAACTTCTTTACTACTTTAATATGAAAACTTCCATGTAACTAAAAATCAGTGTACACGTTTCAGCACTCTCAAAAGTGAACATTTATTGGTCCACTAATGCATATTTTTAATTAATTACAAGTTCTAGTGAGTGCTCAGTTTATAGTGAACAGCGTATATCTGTACAGGGCAGTCAAATATAGCGTGTCACAAAATAGTAACGCGAATTTTGCAGGTCCCTAACTATTAGCTGTGTGTATTTGTCCAGAGTCGTTTTAAATTTGACTGTGCCGATCATAGCAAGGTTGGTTGCGACACCACACGTCTGTTATTTTCAGATAGAATCCCAAGACGCTGGGAGTCAGAACATACAATCACTAACCACGAAGCAGCACTGCAGGTGTGTACGTAAGACAAACAAAGTGGTGCAAAAATCTTTTCACTTGGAGTGACTAAAAATTATATTTGTGTGAGTGTTTATTATATATATACGACACGCACACACACACACACACAGCTTACTTGTTCGAAGCCTGGCTTGTCTTAAACGGCTACGACTTATTCAGTCCTTATGTATTTTGGTGGCTTAGTATTTTGTTTCTTGTTGTTAGAGTTGTAAAATGCGCGCGTGTGTGTATGTGTGTGCCAGTATATTACGTAACATTTATTGGTGTATGAAGATGGTTTAATTTTCCGAACAATTTGTCTTAGGTTCTTGAAGTACCTCATTACATTTTAAGAGGAAAATGTTTATTTTCCTCGATCTAAAATTTTACGGTGATTTATGGAACAGCCAATTAGTACACTGAAAAAAGAGTACAGTTGCAGGTACCATACATCTGTTAAAATAGGGACAACAAAACAGTTTGGTTGTTGGTACTACTCTGGACAGTTCCTTCTACAATCTGGTTTGTGGAAGAAACAAAGAGCCTTGTTGTTTTTACAAACCAGATTGTAACTTGTACAAAACAGATTGTTGAAGGAACTGTCCAGAGTAGTACTGACAACGAAACTGTTTTGTTGTCCCTATTTTAACACAAGTATGGTACCTGCAACTATACTCTTTTTTCAGTGTACCGAGAAAATTTGGTAAACGTTAATTTGTATAATTCACATATTTGTTACTTATCTGCTGTTTATGCGGCGACAAAGTAGTAAATAACAGTCGTTGGTTCAATATACAGGGTGCATCACCTACGAGTTGTCAGGTGCCTTTACTCTGGTGTTTTTGCGTGTGTTGTCATTCTGTTTTTGTATAGCGTCTGCCCAAAGTAAACGTGTCGTCAGCTTCGTCATATGACGTCCCGATTAGTGGTGAAATGCCATTTTGTTGGTCTTTGCAAGTTAAATCGCGTAGAATATTTAATTTTATTTCGGAAATCGATAGAGTGGCTTACCGGGAAAATTCGCGGGTTCACTGACCTAGGCTAGCCTCCAAGAATAGTTGTGAAATCGTGCAGACAGCAGCTGTTCGTTAGTTGCTCGCTGACACTGTGAAATGGGCCTGTATTAAGTTACAATGTTATTATTGGCTCTGCTACTTCCAGGAAGTAACGCGTAAGTCAATGGCCAATGAACGTGATACAGACCTATAGTTGCTGGAATTATAGCTTGCGCCTGAAAGAAAAGGCAAACATTTCAGTGCTCTACTCATAGGTAATACACCCGCGTGGAAATGCCAGAAAACTTTATCTTCGTTACTGTTTACCAAAATTCTATCCTAAGAAAATGTTCGTTCATTGCGTTTTTTAATTGTCCTCTGTAATATTGCCGATAAAACATTGTTAGGGGTACGTTTGATGTGTTGAGGTAACTGTTTTCTCGAGTGTTGTTGTTACTAGTATGCGTGATATGTTGCTAATAATGTTAAATGCAAGTTTTCAAAAAATTCTTCTTATCAAAACTGGGCAATTCTAGATACGCCCTTGACGGAATTTAAGCGCTCGTCTATCCGAGCTCCAACACGTATCACGCCAAGTCCTCTACATCTAATCGCTTCGTTATGCAGAACATCCTCGGGAAGGGAAGCCAGCACTTGCGCAGTTGCCAGTTCTGCTGAACACGACCAGTAAAGCTGCGAGGATTTATATCCGTTTCTCAAGTGCTTCGCTCTGCCGAGACCAGGCGAGTAGAAGTTGGCTTACATTACGAACTTACAATTTGTCTCCAGTAATATATTACACTTAGCGAGCTTTGAGGCATCTCCGACCACCAAGCGAACCACGTTTACTTAGTGCAACATGCAGTTGCAACAGCGGTTGTGGCATCTTCTCGTTTGTCCATTAAATTGAACAAACCCAACGTTTGTATTTTTGTGAAACATTTTCATAGTATTATTGAATTGAAGATATGAATTACAAGGGAAAGGAATAATTCACGAGTTCAATGACCGACTTGTTAGAATCCACTTTCCTATGCAAGCTCGAGCCCGTCCATTCGTTCATTCTATGTTGTTCCAGTGAGTAGCAGCTAATGGACAAATGGTCTGGACGTATGTATAAATAGGACAATGGATTCTAACACGTATGTCGATGAACTCGTGAAATGGTCCTTTCCCTATGGATAACGTTTCAATACTAAGAGCCAGTAGTTTTTTATGAAAATAATTTGGCACCAATTTGTTTTTTATTTATTTCGTGCAAATGTACAGCTCTGCTTATTGGCAGCGTGTGCGTTGAGCAGAGGCGTTGCTCGTTCGACTGTACCAATGAGAATAAGATGACTGTGACACCAGGTGTATGTGATTCGCGGGTAGAATCCCATGACATCTTGACTACGCGGTGTGTTACAAAGGGTTCGTTATCTTATCTTACAATAATCTTGCCCAGATATCAATTGTTGTGATAAAGAAACAAAAACTAAGCTGTCGTTGTTTCAGGTTGTATGAAAGTATTTATTGTCTGTAACACGTGACAGCGTTTACGATTCGCCTGCAGATAAACTGTGGGAAATAATATTAGCTTGTCAATAGAGCCACGATTTTATGGCAAACATTTTGTTGCACAGTTTTGTTTCAATGTCGCACGTGCGCAGTGGCAGCTTTGATTCATGGCAATTGGCAGCGCATCTTTCCTTAAACATGTCTCTCGTTTTGCTGCACCAATCAGAATAAGGTTCTTGTAACACCATACGTCTGTGATTTACCAGTGTAAACCCAGGACAAATAAAAGTTAAAACAGCCATTCACTGACCATGCATGGAGGCACGATTATTGCGCGTATTTTATTTATTTAGACAAGTACAAAATTCAGCACTAGGCCGGTTTATAATTTGCCGTGTGTTATACATAGGCTACACTACAATTTTTCTAGTTAGTATTGTTAAAAAATAATAATAATACAAAGTATATCTACATCTCTAACTGAGAAAAATTAGTGATTGTCAAATTTCTAAACATGGAGAAAATAAAATTTAAAACAAAAGTATATGTGGTAAGACAGGTGTTCTTACACATATAACAGCACTAATAACATTCAATTATACAATACAGTTGTCAACTATTTAGTATCTACTGTACTAATGTAAATAATATTTTATATATTGGGAATAAGTGACAGTGAAAAAAACTGGGATAGTTTACAAATCGAGCATATTTAATACCGTCACTTTCGTGTGGAGATTCCCACACATGTTCGGAAACGGTGTGCCGTACGAAGTTGGGGCGTATCCACATACACTTGCTGAGCAAAATTACTAACTTTTTTACATTGTATTGGTGCCATATCCTCTCTCTGTATCTGGCAACAATCTCAGAGTGAGCTTAAAACTTAAGTTTTGGTATATCGTTTGAACTTTTAGCTGTTAATGTCCGATCCACTAATTAATATTTACCTATTCCGTAATTATTTTTGTCAGTATAAATGCTGGTTCTGAAAATATGCTAAAAACTTTTCGTTATGATATCATGTGAAAAATTATGCAAAGTTATATACGTAATGCAAGTTTTTGGTTCACGCAAAATTTTAGTGAGGAATTCATAATTGAAAATTAACATTGTAAACAAACGTCCTCTTTATAAATAATCAAAAGAAGAAAGAAGTAAACAATGAGTTTCCAGGTACTGTTTAGTAAGAAATATGTTCCGAAATCTGTGAAGAGTGGTCTAGCATACGAGGGTGTAGCGATAAGACAACTTTTTTTGTTCTTTGTAGCCTCCGACTGCAAATTGTGTCATTTAATGGACAAACATGCAGTGGTAAAATGGTATTTGAAACTTTGGTTTTTAACAGATTGTAGAACTTGATACTGAACAGTGTCCGGGATTTAGTTATTTATTTATCCTTTTGTTATTTTAATAAAATGTTTGTTTTTAATGTCAGTTTTGATTCGCGAATTTCTCCCTTTAACATATGCGCCAGGCAAACTTGCGTTACATAACTTTACCTCAGTTATTAAAAGGAACTATCTCGCAAAGTTTATGACATACTTTTAAAAACATCCAGGGTAAGTGTTGCTGTCTTTGTCGCTGTCTACGTAGAATGTGTACTTACTTACACATTGTAGTGTTGGCAAACGGCGACTAGTTGTTGGAACCATGGTTGTCTTGTTGGATTCACGTTGACGTAGACGGCATTTGTATCGTTCTTGAAATATTGTTACTTCCTTGCGTGCGATAGCCTCGCAGGATCCAACGCACACGCCCGTATCCTGCACAGGTCATGCTTAATTTTTAACACTAACGCTTTGATCCACGACTGACGTATATTCCTTCCGCCCGCCCTATTCCTGGAACGAAGTTTCGCGTGTGTCCGTCTGTCAATCTGTGAATAATTTATAAAGATGCCTGGGCCGACAGAATTAGACAAACGTTCTCCCGCCCTGCCGTCGATAACCATCCGGCTCAACTTTCCATTTCTACCGACACGCATCGCTGAAATTTATCGGGGTGCCATTTTACTACAAATGTATGTGTTTAACACTTTGAAATATATTATGGAAAATTTATCTTTGCAGTATCAGAGAGTAATGTAGCCGCGTGTGCCTTACCGGCCTTCATGAGTTGTATAAAGTGTAGTGAGACATTCGTACTTCTTTTTTCTCTTACAACGTGTTCATGTGCCAGTTGTTGTGCTCTGAAGGTACGTTACGTTTTCAACTCACAACGTTATATCATAATCAACATCCGTTACAGAAAATGAAGAATCATTCAAATACTACCTTAAGAGGTTTTAAGTTAATAATAAAAATTTTGTTTAAAATTCTTGTAGAATATAAATAATAAAATTGCATTGAAATATAACTTTTTTAAAACTGCTACATATCTTGAAGTCATTAGGATATAACAAAATGATTTATGAAATCCCGACAAACAATAAAAATTGGACATAAATATTTAAGAATGTGGTGTATAATAAATTTAAAGTTTGGATGGATTAAGAAGTTGAGTGGCCGTAACATATATTCTATAGTTTTTTTTCCTTGTGATTTTTTTTTTGCACAGATCATGACTATCGGCTTTAGTGCTTAAAGCATCGATTTTGATCAATTTATTTTAAGACGTGAGAAACTAAGCTTTTAGGATTAGTGTATAAGCTGACATGGGTATACGTACGCATAAACTGTTCTGAATGCTATTCCTAAACAGGCATCACTCATACGTGCTGTGCGTTTCGCGAAGAAGCTTGTGTATGCCGAAGCAGTATTCTCAGTGGCATGTGCAGGCGGCCACTTTTCTGATACCTAAAATCACTTCATTTAAGGGGGAGTGTTAGACAATTTTATTGCATTCCTTATTTTGAGCCGTAATATTTATTCAAATATTATTATGAAACTTTTATATTTGACATAATATTGGATATATTCTTTGTAAACTTGGTGATCTAAATAATAATAGCATATTTGCTTAATTTGTCATGCAGAATCATTGCAAAAATTAATATGGTAACTTTCAAGAATTAGCTTGCAATGATTCTGCATGACAAGTTATTGAAATGTTCCATTATTATTTAGGCTATGTCAAGCAGTTTACCAAGTACATATCCTATACTTTGTCGTAGAGAACATTTTTATAATAGTGCCTAAATGTTTTGGCTTAAAAACTGAAAATACTATAAAATTGTCTGACATTACCCTTTAAGATTCCACTATAGCCCTGCGGTACAAACTCTTGCTTTTTAAGTATTAATGTTTGTTTTAGAGTATAAATAAGAAATGTGTCCAGGTAAAACTAATTTTAGGAATATGTTCTTTAATAGGAGTCCTTCGCGGTGTCAAATTTCCACCTTTGGCGCGTGGTAACATCGTAGCGATAAGAGCCAGTGCCCCACGCTTGACGAGAAGCATATCGCCTCTATTCGCAGCGCGCCAAACTGGCGTGCAAGGTTTCCGTTGTAGTCTTTTTACTATGGGACTTTAAGCGATGGCCCCAATATTTTATTTTTTAATAGTATGAAGTAAAGACAAACGCATGCTTCTCGTTTTGCGCTTTACGAATTCAGGTAATATTTTCGAAGTTACAACAGTCTAAAAACCCCGTTTTTAGCCATTTTGAGAGGCCCGAATATCATGTTTCTAACAAGCGTGCTGCATTTTTGAAAAAATAGAAGCATGGTTTCAAAAGTGTGTTCTTTTCGTAGGTAAATATAATATGAATAACTTAAGCGGTTTCGCGTAAAAATGTATGCGCGTGACACGCTGCAACGCCGTCCATGCGCCAGTCGAGGACTCCTCTTAACATTGTGTGCGCTTAATTGGCATTGCTTTTTAAGAGGGCTATACACCGGATGTAATTTTCTGCGTTTGATTCGCGTAGACAGTGAAGTGATAAGGTTCAGCTGTCCTCACTCGACGGTAACAGCATCGCTTCTATTCGCGGCGCGCCAAACTGGCGTGCAGTGTTTTCCTACTACTCTTTTTTTCTTATGGGACTTAAAGCGGCGACCCAACAATTTTACTTTCTGAAAGTTTGTAGTAATGTCCAACGCATGCTTCCAACGTTGTGTTTGATGAATCCGGGTGGTAATTTCCCAGTTACATCTGTCAAAAAAAACCGTTTTAAGACATTTTGAGGGGTCCCAAAGACGTGCTTCTAATGAGCATGTAGCATTTTTTAAATGATAGAAACCTTGTTTTAACCTTGTGTTCTTTTCGTAGATAAACATATTATGAATAAGCGTAGAAAAGAATAGGCGCAGCACCCTACAACGCCGCTCATGCGTCAGGTGTATAAAGCCTCTTAAATTGCAGTTCGTCTACAGCAAGAGAAAAACAATTAATATACTATTTTTCTTTCACTTTTACAAATAGAAGTTAACCCATAAAGCAGGTATAGCGCAACAATTTTAAAGAGCATCTACTGTGGCCTAATGCATAAAAGAACCAGGTGCCATTGTGTTGCAACTGAGAAAATTTAGGTAAAGAGTTAAACTACGGCATTTAATTCCAGTTACATATGTGACAGACTCACATAACATAATTGCATAAGAGGACATTAATTTATTAATGTTTGTAGGTTTTAAATGCTACTGACTTCTGAATAATAAAAAAAATTGTGCTTGGTTCCTTTATGTATAACATGGACCAATTGGTTCTACTTTAGCTAGGCTATATTCTAAAACAAATGCCACTGCTTGAGAATCAAGAATTTGTACATCAGGAGTAGAGTGCAATCTTAAGGGCGTCGCCTAGCTGGACGTTAGCGTCTCAAAGTGACGGGTTAAAAGGGTGACCTTGAAGCATACATCAAAAGCCGCGTCACCACGAGCCAAGCGCCGAACTTGCGTACAAATTTCCTGCCGATCCGTTTTTACTTTGTGACTTGCGCGATGGCCGTGGAGGGTCTCTGTAGCACAGTTAAGTGCACGTTTCTATCTGTGTTTCGCATATACCTGGTTAGTTTATTTAGAAGTACGACATTTTAAGAATGCCATTTTTAACATGGTGTTTTAGCAATGTCTTCTGTCCTTGTCAGAAGAGAGCGCGGTAGGCGGCGCACTTAAGCTGGAGTGTAAGACAAATTTTCGTATTTTCCATTTTTTATCCATAACATTTATTCAAATTATAGTATCAAAAATTTGATGATATATTCTTGGTAAACTGCTTGACATATATGATAACGGAATCTTTCATTAATTTGCTACGCAGGATCATTGCAAGATAATTCTTGAAAGTTCACCCATAGTTATCGTGCAATCGTAATAAATTTAAAATTATTTCAACATCGGTAAACCACTCGCGCAAAGGTTTTTGGAGACTAACATTATTTTAAAATCATAATGTGAATATTTTTCAAATTCGTTTATTATAAAGTCCTGGATGTTATCGTACTAAAAATTATAAAAATTTCAGTTTTCCATTTTTATTTTATTTTTCTAATTACGGGTTTCTTTTTTTACTCGAAAGCAAAGCATACTATCGCACGGTGCTATATAAATAAACGTCCGCTCAGGGCCGCACATCCTCCCAAGACCCAGTCCGCAAATC
>PNEQ01095810.1:0-22906 GCA_003012365.1 Medauroidea extradentata | reverse complement strand
CTGAATCAGTGCCGTAGTATTTTTTGGCAAAAACATAGCTTTTATTTTTCCGTCCTTTGACTGTAGTAAATCAGCAGATGGATGTGCTGGGCAGTGGTCAAGCAGTAATACAGCCGTTTCTTCTATCTTTAATGACCGCAGGTGGCTTTTCACTGATGGAACAAAATCTTCATGAAACCATTTGGAAAACAATTCAGCACTCATCCATGAATTTTTTGTGTGTGTGTATGTAACAGGTAATGATTTCATGTTCACGTGCTTGAAGCATCGTGGACTTCGGCTTTTTCCAATACAAAGTGGCTTTAGTTTGTGGCTGCCAGATTTGTTTGTAGCAAAAAGAAGGGTAACTCTGTCCATGTTCGATTTAAATCCCGACTTATTTTTAGAATTTTTTACGTCTAGTGATTTGGAAGGAAGCAGCCGAAAATATAAAGCAGTTTCATCACAATTATAAATTTGTTCTGCCGTCAACTTTTCTTCACTCATCACCTTGTGAAGTTCTGCAGGAAAGTGTGTTGCAGATACAGTGTCACAAGATCGTGCTTCCCCTTCTAGGTTTGTCTGACATATTCCGTGGCGTCCTTTCCATCGTGAAAACCACCCATCCGAGGCTTTGAAGTCTGTGTTTCCATGTAAATCATTGTGAAATTTCACAGCTTGAGCCTTTAAAATTGGTCCGGATAATGGCACACCTTCACTTCCTTTGATTAAAAACCACCTGTACAAACACTCGTCCAGTTCATTGTCTTCACCTAAAGTGGTTCTTTTTCTATTCAAACCGACATCACTATCGACAACATCAAAAAAACTTCTTAGTTTTTCTTCATCCTTAATCCATCCTCTAATGGTTCCTCCAGGAACACCGCACTCGCGCGAAACACTTGCTTGGGTCTCACCCTTCTTTACACGGTCGATAATGTGTAACTTGTCTTTCACAGAATAAGTCTTTCTTTTCTGCGACATCGCACCACATAAAAAACTGAACGGATTGCAATAAATTCTAGTTGGCAGCTGCTAGTGTGTCGTCAGCTGTGACTATCACTTCCCACCCACGTAGCGGCTGGGGATTCCCTAGTGCCAGTTTCTGCCCCTTCCCCCTTCCAAACAATACTTTCCCCTCCACTCCTACCACCCCTAACAAGAGGCCTTCTGCACCACCGCACCGCCGCACAGCAAGACGCCAAGACTCCTGGCGACTAATAAACACATCCGGCCTGTCAAACATTCAACACTTCCATTACCGCTTCCTGTCCACTGTCTTTTGTCCTTCTCCGCCCCTCTCGTTTGAATGAATGTTTGACCGGCAAAACAAACGTCCCTTTGAAGTGTATAGTAGGATTGTGAAGTTTCTGGTACATTAGCTTGGGGGACATGAATTACCCCGCGATATAGCCGAATGCGTGGTTTATCGAAGCCCGGTATCCCGAGCTTCTACTGTATATATATGTATATGTATATATGTATATGTATATATGTATATGTATATATGTATATGTATATATATATATATTAGGATTTAACCATTGAAGTAAATGTCATGACGATAGACCGTCGAGTTTGAGTTATGTAGACGAATCTCAAGGAACACATTTCATCCCTTTTCACGCCCTTAGAAGACGAATTCCAAAAAATCACTTCTTAGTGTTCGCCTACGACCTAAAGGGAACCCACACAAAATGTTCACATTTCTAGGTCCAGCAGTTTGATATGTCAGTCAGTCAGGGTTCTCTTTTATACATAGAGATTTCAGTTGTGCTTTGTCTTCCTGAGTTATCGTCTACACACCATACATTGTAGCATACACAGCACAGACATATTCTGAGTTTCAAAGTTGCACGACAGACACTACAATGTCACATGTTTTATCAGCCACTGCACAAGCAATTGTTAAGGACAATGACACTTCTTCCGTGCTCTCGTTGACAGTTGTTCGCAGTCAAACTTCGTTAGAGAAAATATGGCGAGACGTCTGCAGCTAGAACAAATTAAAAATCAAGTGGGAATCATCAAGGAGATAAATAATGAAGTCCAACTACCACACACAGTATTAAAATTGAGTTCATTCTAGTCACAGTTCCTACAAAAAATATTGACATGTTTTATCCTCTATCTTGTAACAAATCAGATGGCGGCTGGATGAATAGATTGGTGTGAACTGGATATTCCAAAGTAGGTGGAATTATCAGACAGTAAGTTTAATTATCCTGAAGAAAATTGACTTACACATAGGAACAGAATTGTACCTAACTTCTTGAAGATGGCATATACGAACTCGAGGGATTGCCTACACAGCAGAACAAGAAGCTAGGATACATTTTATCTGGAGGAATACATATTACATGAAGGATAGTGAGCAACAACCGAGTCATGCATACTTCATTAAGTTAGATCCATTGCATTGTGGATAAGAAACATTTCTGTAAGTTTAAGAACCGACAACTGAACCATTAACGACCGAAGAATTATAATGTGAAAGGAATTTTGTTCAATACACTATTAGATTGAACACTGTACATTATCAAGTATGATAACGATCTAAATCCAATGAGTTTCAGATACGCAGCAACTCATTGACATCAAAGACTGGGGCTATGTCAGTTGGTAAGTTCACGGGAAGTCAAATTCAAATTCAAGCGTTTCAGCAAGACATAAGTTTGCTATTGGATCAAATTATATCGATCATGAGTTCACTGAGAAGTGTGAATCCATTTTAGATGGAAGACATCTACTCAGGGGGGGCATAAGGTTTCAGCAATCCTTGGTGAAATTGGATCAGCAATGCTCCCTACTACTTCCAACTTAACAACTCATAGAAGACATCTGAAAAAACTACATACATGTGACCAACTGCTGCTATTGATACTGCACCAAAATAACTATATTCCAAATGTGCGGAGAGTAATAAGTAAGGACTCGTTACCCAAGTACATTCACGGAAAAATGGTCATTGTAGTAAAAACTACAAAGAGGACCACGTAGAGACCAGTAAGAAATATTTGTTTGCTACCCGTGCCTGAATAAATATGTGTATTATTTACATAAATGTAAAGGCGTAGTAACTATGACATTGTTCACGTGGTTCAAATAGTTCTGTTTTGCATAATATTTTTCTAATGTCAATTTTGCAGACTGTCAAACTCGTAATTTATTACTGAGAATAGCTTTATTTAGCAAACCTGCAGAAATATGACTGTTAATATTTAGTGCATAATGCTTCCATTTATTAATGCAAACATTCCAGGTGGGCGAAACGTTGTGACTATGGTCTCATAATTACAGGTCTAGACACTAAGCCAATCTACGCCTTCATTACTGAAAGCGCCACTAGTAATGAAAATGTTTTAACAATGCAACATAGCTTCTACTACCAGTGCTTCTAGCAACTATGATTCAAACTTGCTAGTCGTAGTTCCATTTAACGCAATGTTAAAACAACAGCAGATTGCCAGTGGTGCCAATCAGTCATATGAG
This sequence comes from Medauroidea extradentata, assembly GCA_003012365.1. Taxonomy (NCBI): domain Eukaryota; kingdom Metazoa; phylum Arthropoda; class Insecta; order Phasmatodea; family Phasmatidae; genus Medauroidea; species Medauroidea extradentata. The sequence goes on along the minus strand of PNEQ01095810.1, from coordinate 19,435 downwards.
GATCAATCTTCAACTCCAAGTGTCCAGACCTGTTCCTCTATGGCTGTGTTTGTGACGCTCACTTTATTTTGAATGCATTCTTTTAAACATGTTTGGTATTAACTGAAATAAACTAATGTAAGAAGAAAGTAAAATATGATTCGGACTGGTGTTCATAGAGGCATGGTAACAGTCACCGACGGGCTTTTACAAAAAACGCAGGAGTTTGTTCCCTAGCTATGTATAAGACTTTTAAATTTACACTTCTCACATTCATTTTAAATACGTACAAATACAAGAATTGATAAGACAAAATGATTCTTAATGAGGCCTGCCGTAGAATTATGATTTATGTAAATAATTTAGCGAATTATGGTGGTAGAATGCTGGCGACAAAATTCCCATGTTAAATAGTTCATAACAGAATGAGTTATCATGGTTTTTGCCACATTATCAGGTCTGACTGGTCTGGGGCTAGCTCAGACCGTATCTCAATTTAAAGAGTACTCTGTTGAGAGAATACTCTTTCGCATAACAAGAGAGAGCTCCTACTTGCTCTCTGGTGCACTCGCCCTCTTCAACTGGAACTATACTCACTCGTATTTGTAAACATACGTTACAAAGGTAACAAGTGAAGCTATAAACACATAAAATACGCTCGAGCTATTCAAATAATGATTTTTAAACTTACCGACGTAGTATTTCAAACGGGAAATGGCTGTTCATGGGCAATGCTGAAAGTCTTATTTTGTGTATTTAAAAGCATGTTAGGGCCGAAAATAGTAACTTAATTTCTCGCCATAAGTAACTGTCCACTGGAAATATTATTTATGCATAAATATTGAAATATTTGCAATGTATGTCGCATGCTTCTTCACTAACCTCAAACCATAGTTGTAATCGAAATGACGTATGTCAGAGAGCAAGAGCGAGTATACGACTTCGTTCCATCGTTCTTTCGTACTCTCAGCGAACAATTGAGATACACAGAGTGTAATCTCTCTTACGTAGTTTTGAGGTATTTGCGTGAGCGAGACTACAAAACAACACTCTTTCGGTGAATTGAGCTACGGCCTCAGTTAAAATATACTGAATACCCGTATAAATTAAGTTAGGATTTTTTTCAGATAATATTAAAGCTAAGAAAATGAAATATATATCAGACTGTCGACTATAGAGGAACATTGGCTATGTGTCCCTCTTTCTTCACTACCTTTTTTAGATATTATTTTACTCATGATAGATATTTAAATTATAACACAACGCAGGCTATGTCATGTGTAAAAATTGATGCCGCCCACAAATGCAACATCTGTTTCTGGTAAAAAATACAGTCCACTGGGACATGTTTCTATCGCAAATACGAAAGCATTAAAACTTAATATTTGAAATAAAATGCTTCATAAGGAGCTGGGACGGAGGTGAAGTAGCGTGAGCCAAGTAGAGAGTGCTGGCGGGGGATGAAGACTGGCAGGTAGAATGACAATGGACTCCCAGACAGCTTGCTGCAGGGTTGTTACCGGACACCTGCAGGTTGTGTCTCACCAAACAGGAAACAGGTTTTGCGTTACCTCTTTTACAATCAACACTTAGTAGTCGTCTTCATACCACATCTTCACTACAAAATTTTTTCTCTATGAGTATCAGTAATTTTACATGGTATCGCAAACTTAAAAATATAGCCATGGAAAAAAAAAATTAATTCATGTGTAGCATTTTAAAATGACAAAATCATACATAGCATGTGAGTCTACCTTATTTTATTGTGATTGTTTTATTTATTTTTTTATTTATTTATTTACAACAAATTTACAGAGGGCAAAAACAGCCCGAAGGCCTTGAACTTTACCCCCATAAACAAACAACAGTCAGGGGAACACAAATACATAAAAAAACAACATAAAAACAACATAAAAACCACAAAAAACAACATAAAACAACATAAAAATATACATAAAAAAATAAAAAATAAAAAATTAACAAAAGATAATTAAGACAACAACAACATAGAAAGAAAACAAGGAAACATTGGACAAAGGGAGCGCACTGTCACCGGGAATGGAGTCGAGCTCATGGCAGAGGAGAGGACCCTCGGAACTGCTTTTCGGTCCCCTCCCCCCCGCAGCCAGTCCCACCCCAGTGAAGCAACCCCATTTGAAAAATGAGAAAAAATAACAAACATACAATACATACTAAACGGAAAAACAAGCATGAATGATGTGCTCTGAAAAAAGAAACACACACTTTCTTTGTAAGACATTAAAAAATACCATGGGTAGAGATGATGGTATATCGCGAAAATGTTTTGTGCAAAGATAGCCTTGAAATCACTGACACAACGTAGCTGTCTGCAGACCAATACCTGGCATCAAATAATACAATATCGGGATTATTATTGGCTCAGTCAAATAGGGCAACAGCTCCACGTACAAGCTAAAGCCAGTAATATTCTGGTAAGCTGGACGTGTATTGAAATCCATCAAACAGTCAACTTTTCCCACGATAAACCATCATCTCTAACCATGGGCTCTTTCCCTTTAAAGAATAATTACTGATTTTTGCCAAAGTGTTGCAGTTATATCTTGGAAAGATTGTCATAATTTTTTATTATTGAGTGTAAGTTAAATATACTCATACCATTCTTTATAAGAGTGATTTTTTTCCTATATGAAGGACAGTAAAATAATTACAGTTTTTTTACTTTTCGTGTCAAATGTTTTATAAAATACTTGAGTAAATTTTGAAAGCTCATTAGTTAGGTATTATTTGATTTTATAAGTTTCGGACCTTAGTAAATGTAAGGTTATATATATATATATATATATATATATATATATATATATATATATATATATATATATATATAAAGTTGGAATTACTATTTCATCGGTACCTAAGGCCATTAGTCAGAGACAAACACAGATTAACTGGGAAAGTAAATGGCCATGAACTTTGTAGAGCAATGTAATCGGCTACAGAGATCTCTGGAAACCACAGAAAACCAAAATCAAGATGGCCAGAGCCGGGAATCGAGTTCTTATCCTCCAGAATGTGAATCTAACGGGTCACCGTTGCGTCACTTTTCTCTGTCCGGTACCAAATGTGTAAAAAGAGTCACTAATCAGTATTTGCTGTAGCCTAGCCAATCTCTCATACAAATGTTATTTTTTTTTACTTATTTTATTATTTGCCGCAAATAAAACTAAATATTGGGACAAAAATCTCGAAAACAGTAGGAGTATTTCGAAAGACACTTTTGTTATCAAGTCAAATGTCTGCAAAATTGACAGATCAGTGAGGGTTTGTTTCGCGCTTACATGTTCTCGCAATTTAGAAGAAGAAGAAGAAGAAAAAGAAGAAGAAAAAGAAGAAGAAGAAAAATAAAAAAATTACAAAATAATTGTTGTGTGGCTTCTTTAAAAAATTACTATGAAATCAAAACCTATACGACGAACACTACATGGAAACTATAAAAGTTGTTCGCAATGACTGTAAGCAAATGCTTATACTAGGAAAATATTTGTAGACCAGAAATTCTAAAATATCTTAGTGCCAAAAGAGAGCGAATTGATTTTATTACTTCAAAATGAACTATTTGTCAATGCCTATGTTTTGCTGCAAGAACTTAGTCCCAATAATTATCGTAATAGATTTGATGATAGTCGAAAAATTGTATGTCCCAATGAACGTATGCTCTTGCAGCGCTGTTTTCCCCCATTTTCTCAAAAACATATCTTTGGCACTTAGATTGTATAGAATTTCCACTCTACAAATTGTAATGGAAGTCATGGTAATATTAATTAGCGTATTTTATGGCCTTGGAAACGTATAAAAATCATTACTGGAGTTGGCCAACTATGAGATGTTACTTGTAGTAAAGATAAAATATGCAAGTAATGTGGGTCAGGTGAAGTAACATGTCTATGCACATTTAAATTTTCAAATTACTGAGTTTTAAAAATATGGCATGACGTTAGGCAGTTGTTTTTGTTTGCTGCCCGCTCGTCTGGCATTGACTTAAATAACAGGGTAAATTTAATAAACCAGCGCTGTTACTTTCAAGACAACTAGTAAATTTTGACCGTTGCCATTGCATGCACCGTTGCAACTGAAGGTTTTCTTAGTTAATAACGAATATTTCAATCGCACATTGCAACATTTTAGTGGTAGGTTTGAGTTTATGTCAGTTTAATTAAAATTCGGAGAGGTAAAATGTTTCTGCAATCATCAAGAATTTCGTCAACCACGAAGATAAATAAATTTGCTGCAAGGTGCCTGTCGACATCGCCCTGTTGAGCCCGATACATGGAACAGGTCAGGTCGTCATTGCGAACTCTGCTCACGACAGGTCCATTCCATTCACTGTTAGTAATTTTAATGATTTTTCCTAGTTTGCTTGTAAGCGTCACTGGAGTCAGATATTGCCACTTGAATTATTAATTCATCTCATTGTGTGAAGGCACTAACAGGAAATACATTTGTTGAAATCACTCATACGAGTTGTGATTCGTTCCTACTATGTAGCCGGTACTATGTTAGGACGTGCCCGACGTAAGTTACTACGTAAAGTTCCAAATTACATACATTAACTATCAAATATTTACATATCAAGTACCTCTACATTTCACTAAATAACAAATTTTGAAATTTAGTTTTGTTTTCTTTGCACGGAATGGACGACTTGGCCAGGAGCATTTGCACACTGAAACATGGATAGCATCAGCTGTTTTTGCATATAAAATGTCGGAAAATGTGCATAACAACGTTGGTTGGATAGTTCCTGTACATTAATAAACATTTGCAACATACTCTGCACCGATTTATTACTGTTTTGTCATATACAGCACACTTCGAAGATTTATAGTTGCGTTTATAAGATTTAGTAATAACCATTTTACGCAACTAAAATGAGTCGTATTACTGCTAACAATACAGGGTAATTTCATCTAAATTTTCCTAAAACAATTGAACAGTTTTTGTAACATTTTTCATTTAATAATCAGACTGTTAAGGGGTTAAATAAGCGTCACTTCTTCTTGGAAAGCTCCTAGGGCATGTAGTCCCGCGGCAGGCATCTCTGCTGAGACGCCGGCCCTGCCGCTATCGTAAGTTTAGAGATCTATTGGAGCGGATCCTAGGTCCAAGAAGTCGTGCTAAAAGTTTGCCAGTTTCAGAAGAGGCAATATAATGTAAATTCTAATTTAGTTTCTGAGTGAACTTGAAGATTACGTGGGATGACGCGTAAGACAGATGCTTACGAGCCTTACTCTACTCTAACTTCTATGAACTCTCTTCAGTGTAAACGTCTAAAATTTTATTGATTTAGATTCCAAACAAGATTTAATAACGTTCAAAGTGATATAGTAATTTTTCTACATATTTCGTAATTAATTTAGGAGAACCTATACCTAACCAGAGATCTGAGATAATTTCATAGACACTTAAATTTTACAGACTGAGAAAATTTAAATCTAATAGCCGCGCAAGATTAAATTACAGATTTTTCCTCAATATAACCTTAACTACAGTTTCTACAACTGTGATATAATTTTAAGCTATTGTGAGTGCTGTGAATATGTTTTGTTGTATCTGGTTGAGAGCAGTGCTTACTGGCAAATTTTACCATTTTTCTTTACAGTGTAGGGAATAGCACCTATTTTCCGCTAAATTAATTTTCATTTTAATTCTATACTTTTTTCTTTACTATTTCCAAATACGTGTTCTCTGTGTAGATTAGTTTTATCAGTATTCTGTATTTTATCAGTGTAATATGTTATCACAGAAAAAGCTCACACACACTACAAAACAATCACACAAAGATATTCATTTAATATCACATAAAAAAATTTATATATATTCAAATATTTACAATGGCGCGACCAAATGCAGGGCTTAGAACAGGCAGGTTCTTCGTAAATTTATTTTCCTAATTTTCTTATTGAGTCACGTAATTTTTTTTGCGTTCACTCATTCTTGCCATGGATTCAGACGCCGACGACAAAGGTTATTTCTTACGACGTGCCGAATTAGTCAACTACAGGCAGTCTAAATGAATTTCAAAAAGCCTAAACAACATTCCAGTAATCCAGACAAGTTCGGAAGACGGTAGTTCTGACGAAGAACAAAATTTTAGTGGGGCACGCCAAACGAATTTTTACAGTGAGAACATAAATCATAGAACAAAGAAGATTATAGAACGGAAACTCTCATGCAAGAATGTTGGGCAATGTTTCCAGTGCCCCCTACCAAGCAGGTGCCAATTAACTTCATAAACTAGGGTATTTTGAATCACTTATGGCTACATATATAATTGTTGCCATTTCGATTAGTGTGTGTCGATTACGTAACCAAATCGATTTTATGTTCGATTGAATTTAATTTCTATCGACTTTGTTTATCAGACAAATATTTTAACCTGAAAACGTCTGACAATGTAATTACAACCTGAAAATGTCTGATAATGGGGTTACAATATACAAACGTCTTATAATGTACTTTTATGTATCCTGAAAAAAAGTTTATATGCTATGTAATATTTAGTTTAATAATTGTCCATATGACTGTATGGCTGTAATTAAATAAATAAAATTATGTAATTATACCAGGTACATACAAAATATGTTTTTTGACATTAGATATTATTGCAGGGATGACCCTGAACATATATGTTTAACAGCATAGGTAAATAAATTGACAACCTTGGTCTATTTTTATATTGCAATATTTTTATGCTGTGCTGGAAATGATCGTTTTGTATACAAATATTAACACGATAATGAAGTAATACCACTACATTATAATACCGTACATAGAGTAAAGGTCATTCAAATTATTACTTCTAGCCAAACATTGGTCAAATGTCTGTCTGAAATAAGAACCAATATGTTGTTTTACACTCTTTAATATACCAGCTGGTACACAGAAAACTACAGTATGATGTGATCACTGATCTTTTATCGAACTGAAAGGCATTACTATGACACAAACCTAAACTTATGATTTAAAAGACACATGATCCAATTTTTCAAAAATACCTTCTTGGAAACATTTAAAAACTTCTTACGTTATAACCTCAAAATAATAACAGTCTATAACCTTTAAACTGCTCGACAAATAATGGCGACCGACAATATTCAAATTATTTGAAAATTATCAGGAAAGTTGGTGCTGGTGCTGCTCCCATACCAGCGGGTGTCGAAGCTAACAGTTTCCAACTTCGTCTATTTCAGTTTCCCACGCCTGACATAAATGATGTCATGGCTGACAGTGACGCCATCGACACATGCGTAAAAACCGCGATCCCGTTGACTAAAGCTGCGTCAAGTATGGCGTTGGACAAGTCCATTATTACGTTAGTAAATACGAACGCAATAATAATTGCCAACACACAAACCACAGGCCTGAATGAAAATACAATGATTTCATTACCTACCAACACAACTGTTAACACAACTACGGAAAGCGAAGACCCGTTGGCAAATATAATGAGGTTAATTTTACAAATGCAAGCGAAGGTCCCATCTAACATGTCCGAGCTGAAAGCTAAAGTCGCAGCTAATAATTCACAAATGTGTACACAAATGTGTGAGTTGAAGGCCGAGGTTTCAAATAATAATACACAAATGTTGAGGTTAGATACAAAATTACTGCTAGTAATACGCAATTGAAAAATGAAATAACCTCAGAAATAAATACAGTTAAGACACAGCTCACGTCTGAAATCGCCAGTAAATTTGAAGTTATTGATACGCGAGTCATGCAAATTAACAACATGGAACACCTGTGTACTCACGTAAACACACTGGAAATGCAGGCCGGAAATTTGAACCACGAAATTATTGAAATAGAAACCCACCAACATAACACTGCATCTCAAGTTACCGAGATGGCTACACAATTGCAGGATATCGAGGCCCGGACAGAGAGCATCCAGACACACGCAGGAACAACTAGCGTAGAAATAAGCACGTTAGGGAGCCGCTTATTTGCCGTTGAAAACAGCAACTCCTCATTAACACTGCAGTGGGAGCAATTACAAATAAGCATCACAAATACTAACGCAAGTCTGGAGGAACACACGTCGTGTGTTGAAACATGTACGCCTAACGCAATTTGCAGCATGCCTGAAAACTGACTAGCCGAATTAGAATTAAGATTAGTAAGCGATGAGAAAACACAGTGCAACACCATGTCGGATAATACCATGGCCAAACTATACAGACCTGTCCAATCGGCGATCGAAATACATTGCTACTACACAGTGACGTCACTCAGTACCCATGCGAGAAGATGTTTACATTGTCTCTAATTGGAGAAAAACGACCAGAGCTTAATTTGTTCGGAAATAAGAAATAACTGGCGTAATAAATAACCAAAACGCACAAGGAAATAAATAAGTATATTACCTTCACAAAAAACAAAATGGTAACTATTTATGTAGTGAAGTACAGTATTTATGTAAGCAATTATAAAGTTGGTCACACAGCTATTATTGATGTATGAACCTTGTTGGAAAATGCGTCATTTTAGCTAAAACATTTGATGCTGCAACATTAAACTTTAACGTAATAATAATAAACGCCAATTTTTATAACAATATTCACAAAGAAAATGAACTAGGCCTACTTATTTATTGGTTGTTCTCCGTTTATTTGATTTTTGATACAATTTCATAATTTAATCTAGGACTCAGACAACAAAATGTTAAATGAAACCCTATATTGCACTTAACTCTATTGCTGGTGATTCAAGTTTCATAATTTCCCATCTTGGACTTCTATCATAATAAGAAGCGAAATATATTGAACCTACTTAGAAAAACTAAGTTCTAATATAAAATTATTAGGTTAAAATTAACATTATATTGAACTACCTTACTGGCAGTAGGTTATGTTCATCTCATTGTTTCTCTTTACACACTATCATTATAGTCAGCATGATGGCTTATTAACAAAAAGTAGGCCAAAAAAAATTATTTGTTTCATGCAGACCTTCAGGCTATCATTATGTTAGTATTCACAATAAATTGATATTTACAAAATGCTTCAATTGTATTAGTAGTTGATTGTATGATTCATTTTGCGTTCCTGTTATTTTACCAGCATAGAACCACTTCTATATCCTTTGACCTGCTTGGGATCAGCGGAGGACTCATATAAGTAAAAATAATAACAACAACTCAACATAGATTCAGGATTTCATTAGGCATATTAAAACTACTTTTAAAATATAATCCAACTGTAAAATACACAGATATTATTAGACCTGTACAGCATTTTCAAAAATCACAAAAAGATGCTCAAGCTACAGTTTTACTGTTATTTATACATAGGCCTAAATAAGGCTGTCATTATTGTGCAACAATATAACTTTACTGAACTACAGTTTTGTATGTAATTTATTTATTTTTTTAGAACAATAACCATTGAACCCTAAATAATCTATAATGACAACCATCCTAGGTTTGTTGCTACACTGTTATAACTTGAGATTACATTGATGCTTCACCCATTTCGTTTATCAGTAGGCCTGATCCCATTGGGACAGCTAAGTTTTGTCCAGGAACTGAATATACAAATTTTGTTTATTATGTTATGATAAATTTGAACTTATGTAGTTTAAATATTTATATAAGCACCCAACCTGTCAAGAAGTTAGTCTGTCACGCAATATGGGCTATTTTGGTAATGTAAATTAATAATATTTCAAAGAATGTGGTGAGGTGATTTGAACAAACAACTGACATTTAATGACACAGGGCATTTTCTTCACATCAACTGTTGATTCCATTGTTACTTACATTTGTTAAAATTAAAGATGATGATTAACTAGATTGGGAACCATCTAATTAACACTATATAGGATGAGTGTGAATTTGACCGACAAACTTGGTGGGGTGATTCCTTACGCAAAATAAGGTAGGGTTTACATTTGACAATTGTCCCGGAAGTGCATATGAAGGGTGTTAGGAGCCCTTGAAAATGTGTTTTCAAAATCGATTATAATTAAAATATCGAACAACGCTGGAGATGTAGCAACAACAATGTGGACATGTTTTGGGCTATAATAAGACGTCTGACCCCATCATGGTAAGATGGTACAAATCATCCCCCTTCATGGACAAATGGCACATTTGAAATTACGATCAGATGAAATTTGGTAGTGTAACGTGTAATCGTAATTTGACAATTGTTCATGAAAGAACATGTTCAAATTAACAAAAATGTCGCAGTAGTACAAGACCCTTCGGCCAACCATTTCCCCAGAAACAGCGATGTAAGTAACGGAGGGCGGAGTGGAGTGTCGTTACCTAACGCCTGTGTGGATATGTAACATGTCTGGCACCGCTACCACAGAGCCATACTGAGCATTAAATCGGTCAAACGTGTCCGCCTCCTAGCAAGGTGATCCAGGTTTGATTCTCAATGGGGTCACCCTGGATATTCGCATGTGGGAATTGTGGTGGACAATGTCACTGCTACTCCTTCCACACACCGAACAGTATGCTGTGGAGTCCAGTGCAGTGCCAGTTGACGATTGTACATGCGTTGGGACTGCGCTGAATAATTGCCATTTCTCTCTAAGCTGTTGGATGTAGCAGTAGTACTCGTGGGTGTTATGGAGCGTTATTCATGGCCAGAACTCGCAGACATGCATCTCGTGTATGGTGCTGTGGGAGCGAATGCACGAGCAGCACAACGCTTGTACAGAGAGCGATATCCGGACAGAAGGCAGCCTCATCACACTATGTTTACGTCATTGCACTATCGGTTATGGGAAAATGGCACCGTCGATGTGGGGAGACGGAATGCTGGACGTCAGCGCCATGTCAGGACTGTAAGGTTAGAAGAAGAAGTGCTACAAATGGTTGAAAACAATTCCACCATCAGTACACACACTGTCGCGAACATGCTCAACGTCTGTCAGCGTACTGTTGTACAGATATTACACGAACAGATGCTGCGTCCATTTCATTTGCAGAGAGTGCACAGCATTGGGCCACCCGACTATCCCAGACGAGTTCAGTTTTCAGAGTGGTTCCTTCACCACAGACAAGAAGTACGTAAGTTTGAAGCCAACATACTGTTTACTGACGAGGCTTTCTTCCAGCGGGACTGCATTTTAAATTCGGGCAACAGCCATCTCTGGTCAGATGTTAATCCGCACGGCACGTTTATCCGTAGTCACCAACACCGATTCGGTGTCAATGTGTGGGCCGGTACCATTGGTGATGTGTTAGTCGGCCCCTACCTACTTCCACTCCATCTGGACAGCCACAGATATCTCGTCTTCCTGCAGGAAACTCTTCCAGAGTTGTTAGTGGAGGTGCCATTGCAAGCTAGACAACAAATGTGGTTACAGCATGACTGTGCCCCGGCCCATCGTGCGCATATCGTCCGCACGTACCTTAACCACAGATTCCCTAACCGATGGATCGGCAACGGTGGACCCATTGCCTGGCCTGCACGATCACCCGACCTTAATCCGCTGGACTTTTTCTTCTGGGGGCTCATGTGGAGTGTCATGTATGAGACCCCGGTGGAGTCGGAAGAAGATCTTGTCGGGCGGATCGTCGCAGCTGCCGGCAACATTTCCGGCATGCAGGGTGTCTTTGAACGTGTTGGACACAACATAGTGCGTCGTTGTGAACTGTGCGTAGAACATAATGGCCATTGCATCGAGCCTTTTTTTGTAAGATGTGTAATGTGTAAATAAATGTAATTACACAATACCTGTTGTTTTTCACTGACTCCATGTACTATCCGACATGTAACAAAACGGAGTAGACAAATGTGGGCGCCTCTTAGCGGATACAGTCTTGTGGGAAAATGTAGGGTAACGAGGGGAAATGAGAGATCTCCTAAATACTCTCCAACCAGCGGCATTGTCCACCACAATTCCCACATGCGAATATCCAGGGTGACCCCATTGAGGATCGAACCTGGATAACCTTGCTAGGAGGCGGACACGTCTGAACGATTTAATGCTCAGTATGGCTCTGTGGTAGCGGTGCAAGACATGTTACATATCCGCACAGGCGTTAGGTAACGACACTCCACTCCGCCCTCCGTTACTTACATCGCTGTTTCTGGGGAAATGGTTGGCCGAAGGGTCTTGTACTACTGCGACATTTTTGTTGATTTGAACATGTTCTTTCATAAACAATTGTCAAATTACGATTGCACGTTACGGCTACCAAATTTCATGCGATCGAAATTGCAAATGTGGCTTTTGTCCATGAAGGGGGATGATTTGTACCATCTTACCATGTTGGGGTCAGACGTCTTATAATAGCCCAAAACATGTCCACTATGTTGTTGCTACATCTCCAGCGTTGTACAATATTTTAATTATAGTCAATTTCAAAAACATATTTTCAAGGGCTCCTAACACCCTTCATATGCACTTTCGGGACAATTGTCAAATGTAAACCCTACCTTATTTTGCGTAAGGAATCACCCCACCAAGTTTGTCGGTCGAATTCACACTCACCCTGTATAAGGGTTTTCTGTTTAATTTCATGTTTTGCGTTAGTACAGTGAACCCTCGATAACTCGGACTAAAAGGGGGGAGAAGCTGTCCGAGTTACGGTTTGTCCGTGTTATCGAGGGGCGTCCGGGGAGGAGGGGTAATCAGTCATTAATTACAAGAAACGTGAGGAAATCTGTACTCTATCATTTCTACCAGCAAAAGAAGCGGCAATATATACTGCTTTGTACGTATCAATTTACAGGAGGGGGTAGTGGGGAAATTATCACTGTAACGGGAGAACTATAAAAGAAAGAATGTCAAAAAACCTGGGCCGGCAGATTCTTTTTTATTTATTTTTTATGCTACTTCTGGCTTATCTTTTTTATCTGCGCTAGAAGCTGGCACCAAAGCACCCTTCTACCACATAAAAGTAAGTTATCACGCCCTTCTCCCGTCTGGCTGACGGCAGTCTGTGCGTGCATGCGTGTGTGTGTATGAGATAAGCAAGGGTGGTAGAGCACGAGCGGAAGTAGTCAAGGTCAACCGGTACAGTCTCAACAGCAATAAAAACACCGCACGTGACCACACGCAACTCACGAGATGTTTACGTGAAAAATTGCTCAACATCAGCATGTCACAGTGTCTGCAGCCAGCTGCTAGTTTCCTACGAGAAATTGTTTTTTTTTTCCAGGGCTTCTTTGTTAGAATACGTGGCCAGGAGCAACGTAAATCTCAGTCTACCTTCACTCCTTTTTTTTGTTTACTTGAAGTCACGGCCGTGGTTGAAGTGATAATGTGCGCTTGTAGGCCTCCCTCCATACTATCTTACCTTAGCTGCGTCGTCATAGATCAGCGACGTCTTTACACACACTTTACACTTAAAATAAATTTCGCAGATACCATAAACATTAAAGGGTGCTCAATAAAAGCCCATTCATTTTAACCATTTAACTTTTTCAAAAACGAGACCCTCTAGTATGTGCGACCCGGGGCAAATGCCTCTTTCTGCCCCCTCCCCTTTTTTTATAATTTATTAAGCCATGTTTTATTTTTTCGATATCGCGCCGGCCTCTAGCGTAGTGGGTTAGGCGCCAGTTTACGGTGCGAGAGGCCCTGGGTTCGAATCCTTGCTCGGGCATGGATGTTGTGTTGTTCTTTCACCTCACTTCACCCTCATCGGCTTGTAAGACGGGCCGTAAAACCCTCTCACCACCTTGCCTACATTGCAATGCAATCCAGTGGCTTTTAATTTTTTTTATTAATGTCCGGAACAAATCGTTTTGCAATCTTGAATTTATCGCACATACCAGAACAAAATAAATTTCCATTCAGGTGCTATTGTGACCTGTAGTTACCGTCCAATTCATCAGCATCATACTGTAGTGTTTATTTACGACGCACGTGTGTGTGTGGCTCGCGCGGAGAAGAGGGAGGAAAGATAAAGAAGGGAGGTCTGCCTGTTGAGTTGCATCTCCACTCGCGCGCTTGTTGAGTACATCTCTACTTGCGCGCCTCGCTAGCAACATTTAACCACACGGAACTTGCCATATATTTTATGGTGGGATTATTAAAGGCTACGTAGCGATGAGCAACTGTTTTTAAATCTTAATAGTGTTTTTAAATAAAACGTGACGGATTTAAATGAGGCAGACACAATTTTCTTATGATTTTTGACAAAAAATAATTTAATTAAAATTAATTTTGTTTTTTGAAATTCTGCCCGAGTTATCCGAAGTCCGGGACATCGAGGTCCGAGTTATCAAGGGTTCACTGTATAGAAAAATAGAAAATTTTACTCTTTAACAGATTTTGTCCACACCTTAAGCAAATATTTTATAAGATGATACAACCCTTAAACTTAATATATTTCACAGAAATCTAAGGTGTATCGGTAAGTTATCATACATGTTCTAACCAAAAATACATTGCTCTAGCAAGATGTTTCCTAAAATATTTGGCAAAAATATTTTTATATTTCTCTTTCTTAATTTTCCTGTGATAGTCTTAAAATTGTACATTTCATATAAGTAGAAAGTGTACTGTATTCCATTAATTTACATCAAACACCCTCTTGATCCCAGATAGGCCTGGGTTTGTTGCAGTGGGTGGGGAATCTTTGTTGTACTGTAGTTCCATGCACAGAAAGAATTTTGAGGTGTGCATTTTGAACAATATCATTGAACATTTTTAAAAGTTACGTTTATTAAAGGCCATACAAGACTCCTAAATACTGGCTGACATGTCTACAAAAACACTAAGTTACAGCCTACCTACTTTCACTGACTATGACCTCTGTGATGGGGCCTATATATTGTTTTAATACCAAAAGTACTTACTATAAAAAGGTATCCTCAGTAACACACATCAGACAGAACACTTTTGCTCATGATTATGTTTATCATGTTATTTTGTACACTCATAGTACAAGCATCAACATTATGTTGCAACAAGTGCAAGAATACCTCAACACACTCAATGTGTACCTAAACTTAAACAAGCAAATACTGAATTATGAGTGGACAAATTATATTATATTCAGTCCTCCAAGATTTAAATATGAAGAAACCTTTCAGCTCAGAACAAACAATAGCCCCATGTCTAGAGTGAACAACGTGAAATTCCTATGTATAAACACTGACGAACACTAACATGGAATGTTCGGATAGACAAAATTACTAACACAATTCTACCAACAGTAGGAGTGTTGGGCCGGCTACATGGGATGCCAGTCTTGGTAAAAAAAAATTCTATTCACTATTCTTTTATAGTCATCTGCAATATCTGAGTCCCATTTGCGGCTCAACCAATAAACATGCAGTGTACCCTTTACAGATCATTCAGAACCGAGCCATTAAAAGAATATTTCATTTCCCTTCTTCCATTAGTATTAACTAGTCAGTTAAGTGATTCTAATAAGAAGTACGTATGAGTACAACTTACCAGCTCACATATGTGCAAATGACAGCAGTTTAACTGGAAACAGCATACATGATCACACCACCAGGCATGCAGGAAACAATCTGCTTTCTTCAATTAACACTGAATACGGATGAAAATCCTGTAGTTTTAGGGGTTTGCTACTATTCAACTGCCTTTCCCTTGAGTGGACCCCTGGGTTTCGGGGCGGGTTTTCACTGCCCTTAAGTGTTTCAGTGATGCGTTAAAGGGTTAAAGGGGGTTTAGTTTTGAGTAAGCTGAGTTCCTCTTTTTCTACGGGTTTGTCTGGCCGGTAGATTGTATAGAGATAAGGGTGCCCGGTTGACGGCGCAGTGTTGTCCCCTTTCCCACCGGTCCTGGCCATGGAGGGGAGGGCCTGGAGAAGGGAGACCTAGTTCCGTCTGCCGGCGCTAGGGGCGCAGGTGAGGCGTGCTGAGGACTCGCGATGCGAGTGGAGGGCGCTCATTCTAGAGCAGGTCATGGTGGAGTGTACTTCGAATGCACCAGAAGCCTAAGAGGGTTTTAGTGATGAACTATTAGGCTTTGGAAGGAGCAACGAGGCGGTCGGCGGTGTGCTGGAGTGTCGCAGGTTGCGACCATGTGACCGGGAAAGTCACGAGTGTAAGGATGATCTAACAGTTACTCCCGTTAGGAGTGGCTTGTGCTGCGAGTAGCGGAGTTTATGGGAGAGTCTTCTCGTCCCTCTAAATGGTGCGGCCTGATCACCAGCAGTGCTGATTGTCCCTTAATTCGTGACTGAAGAGGTGCATGGGAGAGTATAGTGCCTGGTAAAGGCCTATTAAACCAGTTGTAGATGGACGTCGGCCAATTTGGCTTCGTCTAGTCAGAGTGCCTAACACAAAACGTTGGGGAAGTTTATAAACTGTGTCAGTGATCTTTGATAAGTATTCACGAATCTGTCAATCGGAAGTTGGGCGTGAATGGAGTTCACTAAAGGAATCAAGCGCTCAAGTGTCTAAGATCCTGGTAAATTGTTGTCGTGTAGTGAGGATGTTTCTAAGCGGCCACAAAGTGACTGTCAAGGAGTGTTCAATTAGTGTGTTAGCCCAATTGGCGATTTTTTTTTTTTTTTAATATTTTATTGAAAGTGGGCATTAAATACAAGTTCTTAACTTAGCTGGCTGGTTTTCTTTGCTCGAGAGTGGACCTTTAAGTAACTAGATGTAAGCATGTATAGTTACTCAATAGGAGGGGACTTGCCCGGCGAGTGATGAAAGCATTGATCATGCATTCGAATGAAGTTAAGGTGCGACCGGCCTTCAGCATCTTGGGTCTCTTCGTGTAAGAACGGCTCACTCTTACCATCAAAGCTGCCGCTAACTGCTGTTATTTTCAAGAAACTTTTGAAGAAAGACCCAGAAACTAGAGACATGTGATAGTAAACTACATTATTGATCTCTGTCATTGGCTAGAGACTTAATATTTATTACTATCTGCACTTGTTCTCATAGCACTGAGAAACTAGAACGTGATGTATTTAAAAATAATTTGCCCGTGAAGATAAGTTGACTTCTATCCGTCTGTGATATTATGTAATATGTTAACATTTCACTTAGCCATAACTACCTCCCAACCGTATTTTGATGACGACGACGACGACGATGATGATGATAATAATAACAACCTCTTACACTTGGGCTTTCTGGGTATATTGTTGTTATATTTCCTTACGTAGTAATGTAACCCATATAGGATATAGTATGATGAGAATTAGTATTTATGCAGCCTAATATTTATCATAGTCAGTTCTTACTTGCGATTGTCATAAAGTGTCTTGGTTTAATTTTTGTGTAACTGTAATGCATGTGCAATGTTTTCCATATTGTAAAATCATACTCTTCTCTTTCCTCAGTACATTTGTTTTCAACTTTCTCGTGAGATATTACAAATTAAACTGATGCATCTAGTTATATTTCTGTATATGAAAGTGTGCAGATGTGCACACAAGGACAAGATTATTGCACACTGAAGCCATCTAACCACTGAAATTTTATTGTTAGTTGTAATAGACACTCACTTAGTGCCGGGAGGTTACCATTCACCTTCTATATCCATGGAGACCAGCCTTTATAGATCTCTACACTCCAAACGGAAACGCCTCTCCCCAGACGGCAAAGTATTCTAGCAGCAAGGCATAGAGACAATCAAGGATCCGAAAACGTCCTCTTCATAAGCACAGGCAAAGTTAGTCATTAAACAAGATACTCAGGCAGACGCCAAGAAGCTCGCATCAGCCACTCGTCGACATACATAACCACAAGTGAACAGTCCCGGCGTCCAGCACCGAATGACCCACCTTCCACAATGTTCCCTCTCTTCACCATCCTCACTCACCTTCCCCTTCCTCCCCTCTTCAACCAATAATCCCGAGTTCGAAGTTAAGGAGAGGGGGGGCGGGAGGTGAGACCACACATTCTAATGGCACATAAAACTAGACCAGGGCACCAGAGAAACAATAAACAGACTATCCAGGGGCACAAGTTATAGACTGACGGTTGTGACAAACTTGTTTCTATTTTGTTTATTTTTATTACTTTTTGTGTTATTTCGTACGTAACTTTAGCCTATTTAATAAATAAATACTTTATAGGTAAGTGTAAATATCAATTTATTTCTGTAAAACATACCATGTTTACATTATGCACTGCTTTTTCTTAGATAATTATTATGGAACCAAGTTTTGTGGCAGGGACAAGAGGTGTGCTTTATCAATAGTTCGTTGACCAGCATGCGCGACATGGAAGCAGGCGTAAGAGAGCAAACTGTAAACAGCTGGCAAGGTCACGAACGCTTGCGCCTAGTCAAATATCTTATCTGTCGCCCGCTACGTTGCCACGTAGCACTCTCACCCGCCTTCTATTTGTCACTGTTGTTAAATATCGAGACCAAAATATATGTTTCACTTTGTAATTCTTTAATATTTGTGACTGTTTAAAAGCAAACTAACTCCTGATACAAAAAAAATATTTTTACATGCAGATTTGTTGTGAAACTTTTTTTCCCCCAATGTCATAATAAAAACATGGGTGCGAGTCTTACACGGGGGCGAGTGGTACCTGGGCATATACATATATTTTTTGTTGTATAATTTTTTAATTGGTTGTTAGTAGCTTCAGAAGAAAATTAAAATAAATGTGTAATCTGAGGAGTAAATAAATACCCATACAAGTAATCTGAAGTTATTGTAGAGAAATTAAATGGAATTTTATTGAATAAAAATCATTTTAAGTACACATTAACATTACTGAGAATGATATTTGTTGTAAATTGCTTCTTTGTAATTTGTTTTTGATTATTGTTGAAACGAGAGTATGAAGTTCATTGCAAATAATATAAAATTAAATGAAATCATAAATATGGAGGGACATGAAAGATGAGTGAATTAGCAACTTCTCAATTTTTTTCTATAACTGCTCGACTTGAAACAATGTGACAGTACACTTTAAGGGTTTATTAGATTTATGCAAGTATTTTATCAATTTTATAAACGCTTGGAACATATGCATTTTTAGTTGTTTACCATCTCGTAGCCGTCTATTTCTGTAACTTGATGCAAAAGGAAGTGCTGTAAAAGGAAGAGTAATACCGTATTTACTCGCTTCTAAGACTCACATTTTTTTAGGCTTTTCGAGACCTAAAAGTGGACTGCGTCTTAGAATCGATGGCATCTGACATTCACCAGCATTTTAATTGATGTAGAAAAAAAATTTAGTAAAAAAAACATTTGTTCCGTGGACTGCTAGAATGTACTTACAAAGTGGAGTATCGTGTCAATAATCTAGAAATAAGCATGAACAAAAACCCCGTCTCAATTCAAGTCATGAACGGTGTCGCCTCTCAATGGGTTTGAATGTATGAGTACAAGTGTTCAGTCTTACCAAGTGTGGTTTAAAATTTGAGCATGAGACTTTGGGGGAACACAAGGTAAGCTAGGATCCAGTGATCTGTCCCCTACACGACGAGTGACTGTCGATCTTGGCCAGGTATGATCTCTGGAGTACTTTCTGAGGGACAGAGATCTTACAGG
>PNEQ01095809.1:2500-22903 GCA_003012365.1 Medauroidea extradentata | reverse complement strand
TATATACATACACACACATACATAATTTTTTTTTCTTTTTTCGTATTCTGCGTGTCAAGTTAACTAACTCTACCAAATTTCATTCATATATCTCTTAACAGTTTAGAAGTTATCAATTTTTTAAATTTGTTTAAGGGTGTCCACCACATATTAATGCCTACTACTTTCACCTCGAGACGTATTTTCCGGATTTTTGGAAAATTACCAGAACAGTTCCGAACCCGGGACCTTAAATTTTTTCTATCGGAGGCCATATCTCTCGTCTTTTTTTGCACACTGGGATTACATTTCACGGAGAGGTGCACAAAAGCAAGCCCTGCCAGCACCAGTCGCTAATACTACTACTTCTGGGGAAATCATGTTCCCTGTTGTCGAGTTTAGCCCAGTTCGGTGAGCACGTGTCTCTCGCGGGCAAGATACCATAACATCATAATACCATAACAGTATGCATAAACTACATACAGGGGGGTAACAAGACATGGTGGTTTTCCTGAAGATTTTGTCACTTCACCCACCCATCGGTTAGGTTTAACTTTCATAGAGGAACTCTTAGATTTGTCAAACCATTGCATTTATTTTCAGAAGCTAGATTACATTCTACAACATCCGGCACTCATCATACATAGCTACTGCAGTTTGTCTTTAAATACCTTTAGAGTGACGCTTAGCTACCAGATTTTGTAGTCGGGCTTATATGCTTAAAGTTCAAGCTAGTTATTTACTAGCTATATTGACGAAGAAAGAAATAAACTCAAACTACTTGGACTAATACCCATCACCTAAAATTTTCTGTAAACTCAAATAAAAGTCTATGTCCAACTATTTCTTCCTAGCCATGCCAATGCACTTGAGGCTTCCTTGCCTATCTCACCCACACGCATCCTCCCTTTCACGCCATCCCTGCACGACTGATCGACTCACGACTCACTGCTCGACTTCCTCTCTTTCTGACCATGGGAAGGACATGGTAGCTAAGATTTACTTTGGCGGAGTGATACAACAGAATCCGATACTTACCAAAAACAGCAAAATTACACTTAATATGTATAACAAAGGGTTTAAAAAATTTAATCTATAGGTTTTACGTCAGCGTAATAAAGAATATTAATACAAATTAATTAATTGGGGACAAAATTTACACATCAGTGGAACTATTTTCACGGCGCAATACCCTAAGCAACCCCATGAAAAGGCTTGCCAACGTGCGCCAACAACCAACGTCATGAAGAAATTCTACGAAGCAAGCGATCAACCATAATGTCGGCGCCAGAAATCCTACAACCTGGAGAAGCTTGCAACACAAGAAATTACTCATTTTACCAGAAATTATCAACTACTATTGCGAAAACTCAAAAATGAGAACAAACACAAGGAAAAGATATCTCAACAAAATTAATTAAATTTTTACTGTGGTCATTTTGAAACCAAACAAGCCAGGAAAATAAATAAGAAACTCTACTTTATAATTCCCGACTGTATTTTATATTTAAATTTTGAAAGGTGAATTTAAATTACTCATGTCCCCAATTACTAGGTTATTGAATCCTGTTGTATCATCCTGAACACCTGATGAACCAATACTGAATAAAGCATACAGCCTGTTATTAAAGATTTAAATTTAAATACAAGAAATATTTTATATAAATTTAAATAGGGTAGGGAGAAGTGCATGTACTCTTCACGCTAGTGGCTACGTTTTAAGTTTTCCTTGCACTCAAAACATCATGAACACGTAAGAAAGCGCACAGGGAAGAAAATTGAAAGTGTTACAGAATTATACTAAGTCTTACAGCACTACTGATCAAAAATACTAAAGTTAAACCCTTCTGTTACCGGTAAAAGTCTGTGTCCGAAAGAGGCTGTGTATAAACTGAAAAGGGTGCATGGGGCTCTTAGATGTCATCTGCAACTAGGAACGCTGGACCCTGCAACTTGTGCTTGGAACCATAAAATTGAACTAAATAAATAATTAACTGTACATGAAAGTGATTAATCCTAGGCCTCTACTCACACGTAGACATACTTTGAACATCTGATTAACTTGGATCTAGGCCTGCTGTTTTTAGGTGGTGAAACAAACACTGGGGAGGATTCTTATCCTAAGACTTGCCATTTGGAAAGTTGTTTACATATGACTTATGTGTGTGTGCACACTACCAGAGAGAGAAACTCAGCCCTTAGAGATCAATACTAAAACAAGGTAGACAGTTCACACAGGCATTTATGAAGGGGTCATGGTGAGAATATTGTGTGATTAGTTCATAGTTTGTGATGCAATTTGGATTGAAGGAATTGCTGAGGCCTGGATGGCTAAATACACTGCTGTTTAACCCCTTGCCTATTCCCTTCCTTATCCTCAACAGTTCTCACATGTTGCTTAGCACTTACACCTACCATACACAAGGCGAGGGTGGGGACAAAATGAAAGTGTCTCTCACTGCTTGCAGGCTCACATTTGAGATCTCTTGTTCTTGGAGCATAAGGAGGTACAACATAAAACACATTCTCCTCCCCTTTTGAAAGACCAGTTATGACAGTAAACCCACACTCTCTTTGAGGACTAGATATGTCGAGTGGCAGCTGTAATAACGTGACATACAAGAGCATTGTTTTGGCAGACCGCCATTTATTATCTTACCGCCATGGACTAGCTTAACAACAAGAACAGTGCTACCTTACTCCTTCCCACTAATAGGATTGTTCTTTGTTACACAGAAATTCACATATTACATAACAATTGTATGTTACAAGTCCAGTCTCTTAGGTTTAGGTTTACGGATTGCTCGCCAAGGACGAGGATTCCTCAGCAATGTTGTACCACTCTTTCCTTCATCCTCTACTGTTGAACCTGGGCAAGGAAAGCCCTTGAAACCTGCCAGCTCTGATTCACCGTCACTTGTGGTGCCTGGTTCCTCTTCTGTAACCCCCTGAAAGTCTTTGTAACCTGTAGACCTGTCCCACAGGAGCTCTATCTCTAACTCTTCCTCGCCTCTGTTGTCCTGGACCCCTGGTGTCTGTGTCAGCGGCCACTTTGGAGGCAAGGATGAGACTGCTGTGGTGTGTCCGCTGTCACCCCACGTTTCCATTAATGGTTCCACCCTCACTTTTTGGCGTGGCATCTCACCCCCTTCCTGCGGAAACAAAGTGTGCCGTTTCCGGAGGTGGTCGGCATGACAAAAACACCTCTGACCTTGCAAGTCCACCTCATAAGTAACCGAACTTACTCTGCATAGGATTTGTCCCGGTATCCAATTAACTTTCTCTGCTCGCACACTACGCACCCAAACATGCTCTCCGTTCACAAAGTGCCGAGATTGTATTCTGTGAGGTTGTTCCCCCAGCTGTTTGGTAACCTGCCTCGCTTGCATCGTAAAGTTGGGCGATGGCTTCAAAAGACTCAGACGTGTCCGAGGTTGTCGTGACAAGAAAAGTTCTGCTGGTGTAGATCCTTTCGTTGAGGAAGGAATGTTCCGGTATGCAAAAAGATAATTGTCCAACTGATGCTGTAAAGACCCTCCCTGTACCTTGGGTACACATATTTTTCAACAGCCCCTTTTTGACCTCCTGCACCATCCTCTCAGCCATCCCGTTAGACTGTGGGTGATACGGAGGAATTAAGGCATGCCGAATACCATTCTTCCTCAAAAACAACCTGAATTCCTCAGATGTGAATTGGGGCCCATTATCTGAAACCAGCATCTCCGGAAGGCCATATGAGCTAAATAGAGTTCTGAGTTTCGCTACAGTCACCTCTGCCGTAGTTGAATGCATAAGAAACACCTCAACCCATTTTGAGTGGGCATCCACAACAATTAGCAAATCACGACCTCTCACTGATGCAAAATCAACATGTACGCGTTGCCATTCCCGTGTCGGCCATGGCCACTGTTGCAATGGAACTTTTACAGCGGCAGACTGTACACACTGGCAGCAGTGGCAAGACCTTACCATCTCTTCTATCTGGCTGTCCAGCCCTGGCCACCAAACGTGACTCCGTGCTAATATTTTCATCCGTGTTCCCCCCCCCCCCCGAATGTTCCTCATGTAACAGAGCTAAGACAATATTCTGTAAGGATGCTGGAGTGACCACCCGGCGCCCCCAAAGGACACAATCGCCATCCACTGCTAGCTCTGCCCGTTTACTAAAATATGGGGACAGTGGTGTGTCCGGGTTGTATTCCGGCCAGCCGCATCTGGTAAAATCCTTGACTTTGGCTAGGATAGGATCCAGATTCGTTGCTAGCTCAATATCTGCAGGCAGCAAGGGCCTATCCATAATAGGTGCAAAATATTTTATTGTCTCAATGAACCTGGACACTGGTGAAAATGTAAATTCCACAGACTCTAGAGGCTGGTTGTCAGCCACTGGCAGTCATGATAGGGCATCAACATGGGGAATTTCTGCACCAGGTCTGTGTCGAGTTTCATAGTCATAAACAGCCAATATTGCAGCCCATCGTTGTAGTCTTGCGGCTGCCATTGGTGGTACACCCTGTTGCTCACCAAAAATGGATGTGAGTGGTTTATGGTCAGTTTCCAGAATGAATTTACGGCCATAAATGTAATTATGAAATTTCTTTACCCCATGAATTATGGCCAAAGCTTCACGATCTAACTGAGAATAGTTCTTCTCTGCTGCACTTAGTGTCTTTGATACAAATCCAATGGGACAGTCCCCATCATCTCCAAGGTGTGACAGAACTGCTCCCACCCCTGTTGGGGATGCATCGCAAGTCAATACCAGTGGCCTGGCTGGATCAAAGTGTACGAGTAGACTACACTGACCAAACCAGCCCTTACTCTCTTGAAAGAGTCTACTCTTGTCTGTATCCCACTCCCAAGGCACATTTTGCTTGAACAACTCGTAAAATACACTAAGTTTGCTAGACAGCTGGGGAATAAACCGTCCATAGTAGTTCAGCAAGCCACAATAAGCCCGTAATTCATCCTTGTTGGCTGGTTCTGGTGCGTCCTTGATCGCACTCAACAATCTGTCTGAAGGTCTCATTCCTGCGCTATCAATCACACGCCCTAAGTATGTGACTTGTGACTCCAAAAACCTGCATTTTGACAAGTTAGTCTAAATATTGTGCTGCATGAACCGAGCCAACACCATGTCTAACCTTTCCCACGCCAGCTCAAAAGTGGGCCAAGCCACTAAAACGTCATCCAAGTAGGCTACCACTCCTGGAACACCATTAACAATTTGTTCCAACACTGACTGAAAAATTGCAGGGGCTGATGACAACCCAAACTGCAGTCTTTTAAATCTGTATAACCCTTTTTGTGTGTTAATGGTTAACAGATGTTGTGACTCCTCTGATACTTCCAACTGTTGGTAAGCAGATGATAAATCTAGGACTGAAAAACACACACACCCTGCTACTGAAGCAAAGATATCTTCTGGTTTAGGAAGAGGATTGTAGTCTTTGTCTAGTACACTGTTTAGGGTAATCTTGTAATCCGCACGTAACCTCAACCCTCCATTAGCCTTTTCAACTAACACCAATGGTGTTGCCCAGTCACTTCTTGTCACTGGATAGATTATACCATACTTAACCCATTTATCCAACTCCTGATCTACTTGTTCCCGTAATGCATATGGCACTGACCGCGCTTTACAAAACTTTGGTGTAACAATATGCTTCAAATGTAAGGTTGCAGTGTAACCCTTAATCGTCCCTACCCCTGGCTCAACACTTCAGCATACTTGCTTTTCAATTCGCTCACTACCTCTGCTGTTGTGATAGGCAAGTTTGCATTGACCTGAAAAATGGAGTGCCAAACCATCTTCAGTTGTTCCAGCCAGTCATGTCCCATTAACGCTGGCATATCTTCACTCAGTTGCTTAACCACCAATAAGGGCAACTTCACTGATTGGTTATTGTGAGTCACCTTAACCATGACCTGACCTAACACTGTTAGGGCCTGACCACCATATGTCTTCAACTGAATTGATACTGGTTTGCAGTCTAAATGGGGTAACTGCTGTTAGTAAATTTTCTCAGGCAACACACTAACAGCCGCACCTGTATCTACTTCCATTTCAATCGGCCGGCCTTCAATGCTCAACTGCACTTTATAGCATGTAGGCCTATTGCCCAATTTCAAAGTGTACATAGAAAATGTAGGGTACTCACTGCTCCGTGCCTCCATTCCACTGAACTCCTCACTCAACTGTACTACCGCCTCGGATGTTACCTGATTCACTTTCCTGGGGGCGGATGCGGGCAAATCCTTATGTTTACCTTTCGACAAACACTGCCGTGCCAAGTGGCCCTTGCGGGAACAAGTATAGCACGTAATTTCCTTGAAATGACAATTGTCCGCTGCATGAAACCCCCTGCCGCAACGGAAGCATCGCAACTGATGGTCGTTTCCAGACACAGGTCGTCGATTGGAAAAGGTTACTCTTGCGACTTCATTGGTTGTCTTATGGCCATATTCCCAGGCATTTTTCTGTACGTCTGCTTGTTCCAACCTTACTGCCAGTTCATAGGCATCTTTGAATGACAGATCTTCCGATAGCAATCGCTGGCGCACACGCTCATCAGCAATTCCAACCACTAGTTAGTCCCTCAATGCCTCGCTCAGAAATGTGCCAAATTTACACGACGTTGCAAGATGTTTTATTGCCACTACAAATTCGGCTGTCTTTTCCCCGGGTTTCTGCACTCTACTGTAAAACGCATAACGCTCCGCCACCACAATTTTACGCGGAGTATAGTGCTCAATTAAAACTTTCACCAAATCGTCATATGACCTTGAGTCCACACTGTCTGTAGATACTAGATCACTGAGCACCGCTAGCACCCTTGGTCCAATAATGGTAATAAGCACAGACACTTTACTCTCGTCTTTGATTTGATTCGCCTTGAAATAATGCTTAAGCCGAAGCACATATGACGCCACCGCCTCATCCTGCGGGAAAAATTCCCCCACTCTACCTATCGCTGCCATTTCTTGCTTCCCAGCAGTCGGCTAATCAACAACTAATTAACACTACTCATTTAAGCTCTATCCGATCCTCGTCGCCAGTGTAATAACGTGACATACAAGAGCATCGTTTCGGCAGACCGCCATTTATTATCTTACCGCCATGGACTAGCTTAACAACAAGAAGAACAGTGCTACCACCACATAACCTTAGACAACTTACTTCCTAAATACATCACATTTCCCTATTGCTACCACAGCAGCATTGACGGCATAGTGGGGGTGGGAGCACATAGATGATATATTTTGCTTGATTTACTGTGCTGGAACCTAATATTTAAAAATATATTACTCAAGAAGTAAGTTACTTCTGCAAAATACTTGACTGTAGAAGCCCTGTAATATTAAGTTTTTTTTAAACAATTTTAATATTAAGTTTGCTTATTAAAAGCACTAGAAACTGAAGTACCAATATGAAATTCAGTCCTTATTAAAATTTTTATTTCTGATTTCTGTGATGCCTGTTCAACATTCAGTTTGTCAATATTTAAGCTAATGTTAATTTATTCTTAAGATGTAATACTTCATTGTATATTTTATTTCTATGCAGTTGTTATTTTTCTGCAGTAAAGGTGTATGTTTCCAGTTTAAAACTAGTCAAACAAGTCTCGAGATTCTTGATACATTCCCTGCTTTGTTTGTATTAGTGGAAATGGGCCTAGTTTTATATTGTTATGTTTCTAGAGTACTGAAACTAGTTGGAGTATAATCATCAGTGTCAAGAAATGTAACCTTAATTTTTTTCCCAATGCATTCTTAAAACACTAGCTACAGGAATATCTGGGTTTCTTGGCAAGAACTTCATTATTTTTATTTCAGACTGTTTTTTTAGCATCTCTTTCTTTTTTGACAAATAGTGACTTCAGCCAGTACTTCCCAAACTTATGCACAGAACCTAGGAACTGAACGGTTGAACGGATAGCAGGATGGTGTAGACACTACATTGATGTACGTCGACAAATACTGACAATGGAAGGACTTGCTGTCAGTAGCATAAGAATGTATTACGAAGGAAAGAATTCTCAACCACACACAGATAGAAATGTAATTATTGAGATTATTTAAAAATAAATTCAGAGAACTTGGGAAAGTAAGAAAGTGCCTGGAGTGTTATGTTGCGAGGAAAAAAAAATTCTCACCGTGTTTTCTTCCCAATTATATCTGTGATAGCAATTCCTAAATTTTATATAGAAAAATATCTGATTGCTAATATTTTTAATGCATGCTACACTAGCATGCACTGGGGCTTAAGAAAATATTTACTAATTATAAGCGAAAATATTAAAGCAGTGTGTGTATTTCTATTTCTGCCAGATTTTTGGTTATTTTTTTCATCTACCACATTAAAGGCAAAAAATTTACTAAAAATAGTGTGTAGTACGTAGTTCTAAGCAGCCTAATATAAGGAATGATAAATCCATTTTGTAACAGGTATATGTTAAAATTTCTCTTTTTTACAAATTAAAAGTTCCTAGACTCCACAGGTGGTACAACGTTACAGTATGCTGTGTTGGTTTTAGAATCTGGTAATTGTTTTGTTCTATATTCACATGCACAAATGATTCAAAAACAGATAATTTTGCATGGTAACTTTTTAGTCTCCTAATTAATGTATTATATGTAATGTTTTTAAAATATCTTAAATTTTAAAATATAACATTAACATTCTAACCATATTTTCATTACAACACACACACAGACATGCACACACACACACACTCACTTGCAGACATGCACACACGCATGTGCACACACACATGCACACACGTACGCATACTTGGTGGAATGTAAATCACGGAAAAGCTCACGGCAACATGTAACCAGACTTAATCCAAGAATAATGAGTATTGCAACAACGCCTGTATTGTCAATAGTATGGGTGTAATACCACCGTGAAAGTCATATAAGTGAACATGTTGCGATGATAATTCTAAAATCACTACCAATGGAACGCTGACTTTCAGGATTCAATTCTGATGCATGACAGCATGGATGCAGGGAATAAAGAGTGAGCACCATCACATCTCATGCCATGTTTCCATCGTATGTTCATACTTTATTCCGTGCATACATGTCGTCATTCATCTGAATTGAATCTGGAATGTCAGAGTTCTATTTGTAGTGGTTGTTGAATTATCGTCACTTAACACACAAACTTACATCCCACCCGGTATATGTATTGGGTAATGGAATAATTTTTCTTGCATCACTGATCGTGCATCGAAATGATCAGTTTCAGTAGAGACCCTGTTACTTTATGCAATTGTGTTTGTTCATCATTCTGATATCCAGTGATGATATTTGAAATATTTGTTGCTTAATAAAGGTGTCTGGAAATTAAACATATTAATGTAGTAGTTTTAGAATAATTTTGTTCATGTTGTAACATAGTGATAGTCGTGTGCTCTAGAAGTGCTGCCAATGTCTAGACAGTGTTCCTGCGACATGTAGACAACATGCTGGCAACGTGCATTTAACATACTGTTTGAACTTTCAGGCAAAATTAGGTTGTAACGTTGCCTGCACAAGACATTGGCACATTGCTTGCACCTATCCTGCACATACCTGGCACATCATAGCATATTGTTGAAATGTGCTAGTCATGTGCTGTCAGAGTGCTGGAGATGTGCAGACAATGTGCTGATGACGTGCAGACATTGTGCTGCTTTGCAGAAAACATTACAAAGGTATGTTGCCTGCACAAGACGTTGGCACATTGCCTGCACCTATTCTGTACATATCTGCCACATCGCAGCACATCGTGGCAATGTTACGATGTTATAATGTGACGTACAGGCAATGTGCATGAAACATTGCTATGCTGTTAAAATTACTTTGTTTCATATGGTAAGAGTCTCATAAAATAATAAAATTTGTAATTTTTGCTCTGTGTTTATTCTGCAAGTATAGAGTTCATTAATACTGATTATGTGTCGAATTTCTCTTGAATTTTTGATAATTTTCGCTGCTTTTTTCTGCATGTTTTAATAACTTGTGGAACATTTTAGGGAGCAAAGAGACCAGTCCGTTATTGTGTCAGGGGAGTCTGGTGCAGGCAAGACTGTCTCAGCTAAATATGCCATGCGATACTTTGCCACAGTGGGTGGCTCTGCGGAAGAGACATCTGTTGAAAAGAAAGTATTGGCATCAAATCCCATCATGGAGGTAAGTTTCCTTCTTAGTTGTAAAGACTTTAAATATAAGTAACTTATGCTGATAACATATTCATTGGGCAGTGTTAGAGTAACGATAAATAAAACACAGTACTCGTCATTTCTGTACTTCTAGAGACCACAAAGCAACTCGGCGACAAGTAACAGGCTGGCATACATGCTGCCTAATACTCCTGGCATGACAAAGATCATGTTACAAACAAGAAAATAAGCAGCGGTGCATGCAACCTAACAAACCAAAACTTCTTATACACTTATAAGCAATGCAATTAATTTACCTCCCAACAGGTAGAGAGTGGAAACTTTGTGACACGTAGTTGACAGAATGTTTGACCTGAAAGTGTGTAGGTAATTGCTAAAATATATTAAATGACTACTGGACTATGATATTTTCATGTTGAATAAAGTGTTGCTGCGATGATTCGCTCAGCAAACTTAAGTTTTGTGATTAATTTGAGGTGAACAGTTTTGAGAGATGAAAACTGTTTCCTATGTATTCAGTATTTTGATGTTACAGTATTATGTTAATAAATGTTCTTGTAATTTTTAACTTGCTTTAGGTAGGCAAGCTGACATTATCTTTCCAATTCATGTTCATTTGTACTTGCTCAGTCATTCTTTCTCTGTTGGGGTTTCCAACTCACTCTGTCTGGAGTTTTAGGGTGTCCTTAAAATAATTTGATTCTCTTTCTCCATCTGTCTCTTACTATCACTTTTGCTGTAATTTATTTCTCTTGCTCTCTTTCTATTTCTATATATTTCTCTCTTTTTTTATCCTGTTGCTTGTCTCATTCTGTCTTTATTGCTTTCTCTGTTTGTATTTCTTTCTGTTTCTATCTTTATTGCTCTAACTTTCTGTCATTCTGTATGTTTCTTTTTCTGTCTCTCTTCATTTTTGTGTCTTTTTTTTTCCAAGTTTTTTTTCTCTTTCTGTCTCTTTCTCAATTTCTCTTTTGTCTCTGTATTCTTCTCCCTGTCTAGTTTTGTCTGTCTCTTTGTAGTCGTCTCTCTATTTTACTCTGTCTCACTCCTTTCTCTCTTTGTCTCTTTCAGGCCCGTTCTCTGTCTCTCTCGGGCTGTCTCTTTACCTTACCTGTTCCTTTTTTTTTCTCTCTCCATGCCTCTTTTTTTTCTTTCTGTCTCTTTTTTCTTTCCGTCTCTTTTTTCTTTTTGTCTCTTTTTTCTTTCTGTCTCTTTTTTCTTTCTGTCTCTTTTTTCTTTCTGTCTCTTTTTTCTTTCTGTCTCTTTTTTTTTCTGTCTCTTTTTTTCTTTCTGTCTCTTTTTTTCTTTCTGTCTCTTTTTTTCTTTCTGTCTTTTTCTTTCTGTCTCTTTTTTTCTTTCTGTCTCTTTTTTTCTTTCTGTCTCTTTTTTTCTTTCTGTCTCTTTTTTTCTTTCTGTCTCTTTTTTCTTTCTGTCTCTTTTTTCTTTCTGTCTCTTTTTTTCTTTCTGTCTCTTTTTTCTCAGCCTCTCTTTTCCTTCTTGTTTTCCTCTCCCTGTCTCTTGTTTTTGCCCTTCCTGCATTTTTCTCTTCCTGTTTTTGAAGATAGTCTTTGTTATACTCAATATCACACTGTATGTCCCTATTATGTATTTCATCCCTCTGAGGATACTTCGTTTTTTTGCTCCTCTTTCTTGTGTCTTAATGCCGTGCGTCTAATGTTAACTTACGAAATAAGTAGAATTGTACTGTATTATCATTAATAAATGTTTTTAAACACGAGGATGCGGAATTTGAGTATTTGTAATGCTGTTTATTCACCACAACTCTCTATGATTTAACCATGTGAAATAATTGTTTATTATTATTATTATTATTATTATTATTATTATTATTATTATTATTATTATTATTATTATTACATTTTATAACCATTGGAGAACACGTCTTTTCTCTTTTAGAGAAATATTTTATGAGTTGGCATAAGTTAATAACATAATCGTTTATTGAGCACATTTGTATTGATTTTTTGCTGTGTAATATAAACAACACAATAATGTAAAAAGTAATTGGTGGTTGTTTCACTGATGTATCAGGCCACTTTAAAGGATATGGGACACTAAAGATAATATTTTTATGCATTAACAATTTTCACAGAAATTACTTGCTTTAATTATATGCTCTTTTTTCACAGGCAATAGGCAATGCAAAAACTACACGTAATGACAATAGCTCAAGGTTTGGGAAATTCATAGAAATACATTTTAATAAGAAGTTTCACATTCAAGGAGCAAGTATGCGAACATACTTGTTGGAAAAATCTAGAGTGGTGTTTCAGGCTCCAGAGGAGAGAAATTACCATATATTTTACCAACTGTGTGCTGCGCGACACAGTTTTCCTCACCTACGGTTAGGTAAGTAAAATTTTCTCAATTATTTCATCAACGGTTCATCAATTGTCACCAGTCCACATGTACCACGAACCAGAGTTTTACACTGTGTGTTTACTTTGTCTCATTCAGTTTATTGATTTGGAATCATTTGCTTCAAGAACGAGCTAATTGGAGCAGTGTGTTAAAAAATGTAATTTTTATTCATCCAGTGAGTTTGACATTCTTTACAAAATTACAAATAAAACCATTTTGAGTATGTGTGTACACACATGCATGTGTGTGCATTTGTGCACATAAACATGCCCACATATGTGTGTATGCATGTCTGTCTTTATTATTACTTTTCATGAAAATATTAACATGCAAAAAATATAAGTTCAAAGAAATAGTCCACCCATATCTTTTCTTTTGGCTACACAGTAAAAGATTTTTTGTGTTCCTGAATGAATTTTTACTACTTTCACAAGACATACACACACAATTTTTGGCTATGCCGCTTTCCATTTATTTGATTGTTTAAGCAATCTGCAGATAGTCTTTTTGCATACTCCAAAAAATGAATTCGCTTTTGGATAGTGTGATCAAAGTGCTGAGATACCGCTGTCAAATATGGATTTTTGTTTCAGAATCAAATAATAGATAATCAGCAATTTTGCAGTAAATATAAAACTTAACAAAATTCCAACAAGTAGCTGAAGCATTTCCATACTTCTAAAATATGTTATTTGCTTATGTATTTTTACCAATTATTTCACTATATATATAGCACAAAAAATTAACAAACAAATTATTGAGATGGTCTATCGAGTTTTACAAAATATTAATATAAAGTTAAAATAATAATATTTGGAGGTGGTAAAGTCTATTCTGCTATTTAAGTAATTATTTCCATTAATTAGTGTATATTTTAAACTTTGCTGCAGTTTACCAGGTAAAAATTTTTAACAGGGCCATAATCACAAACTTTTTTTTTTCATAAAGGACTTGTAATTTTTTTAAGAGTGTGTAACCCTTATTTAAAGTTATGTTAAAAGCAGTTAGTTTATGAATGTGAGGAAAAAATATTTTAAAAAATACTGTATACTTAAGGTTCTATTATACCCAACAAACTTTCACTTTGTCATATTTCAATTGCGTGAAATCATTTGCTGCTTAGGATGGCAGAAAGTATTTGGACTTGAATTCGAATTCTGGGAATTTCCAATATTCACTTTCAATTTGCAACAAAAACTTTAAAAGTTAAATAAATTGTACAAATCTCAAGGTGTTTTTTCTTACCACATCATTTTTCATCTTGGATGAATAGGATAGAATTTTTGCTATAATTTACAGTAGGCATACAAATGTTTTATTCATTTTTAATATTAGCTTAGCACATAACCTTATTCTAAAGTGGGCATTGCTCAGTTCCGGCTGCTAGTGTCTTCTGCAGTGACAATGTATGTATCAGTTTGATAAAGCCTTGCAGTTAATTTTTATGCCATGTTGTGAAAAAAAAAAATTAACTGCTTGTAATGAAAGATGTGGGTAAAGACTAATACATTCATAATTAATGGAAGGGATTACTTTTAAATATGTGTATAACTTGGTTTACTGTTTGTTAACAATTCAATGTCTAAGGTGTTTGTTTGGTAGCACTTGCGTATTGTACGTGGGGACCCATTTTAAATATTTTAGTGTAAACAAGTACACTAGTACAGTAGTTATAAATATCTTTTAAGCTTGCAGGTTACCTCAGTTTCTTTAAAAGTGATCCCTTTTCATGTGTACCTTATTCATGTTACTGCTAGGGTACTCACTGCATGCTTAGACTGTAGAAAGATAGTCTGTCACAAACACTTATATAAGTTTTCTGAGCTGGAATAGGTGTTCTCCGCATCAGTTTGCTTGCTAATTTGATCAGCTGTCTTAGCCACTCAAGGTCTCAATATGATGTGGAGATGTCGAGCTAATGTTCCGGGAAAAGCTCTTTGCTTTTGTTGAAATACAGCTTATTTTACCAGTAAGTTGCTCCACGCCTTTGGTGGTGGATACCTGGCTTTAGTAATATTGTATTTCAAATAAATTTGTGATTATCTTTCTGTGTTAAGTAATGAAGTTTTTATAGTAAATGAAGGCTTTATGTGTGTTCTGTACATAGTACATTTGTGGGTGGTAACTACAGTAAAACCCAGTTATAATGTTTCTGAAGGGACTCAAAAAATGTTTACATTATAAATGGGAAAACATTATAAGAGGGTAATATCCCATTATAAAGCAGTTTTAGGGACCAAATGAAGGTAGCATTATAGCCAGGAAAACATTGTAAGTTGGAACACTATAACAGGGTTCTTCTGTATGTTATTTTATGGACTGTACTAATTGACGCTACAATTGTATTTTCTCATATTATTTCTGCGGTGTTAATGTTGCAGCTCATCAAGATAATTTTCACTATCTGAATCAAGGGGAGAGTCCAGACATAGATGATATTAGTGACGAAGACATGTTTAAAGTGACTCGTGATGCATTAATCAAACTGGGTTTCTCGGAAGACCAACAAGGGAATATGTGGAAGATATTGGCAGCTGTCTTGCACTTGGGGAATGTGGACATCGAAGATGCTGCAACGGCAGAAGGTGGAGACAGTGATGGGAGTGCTATCAAGGTGAGGTTCGACTTTAAAAACAGCCAGTAAGGTGGCCTTCAACATTTGTATTGTAAGTGATGTTTGTTGTACTGTATTTATTTAGTGAAGTGGGAGGGGGACACTTGAATTCAGCTTTGGTAGGGGAAAGGTACCTAAAAATGTGCACTTAACATGCCAACCTTATTTTCCGCTACAGTTTAAGGTAAAAAAATAATTGTTTGTTCGTATGGCTCGCTATTGATCAGTTATAACTTCACCCTTACAAGCCGAATCATATAAAAATATTTTTATGTTAAAATACATAAATACAAAAAATTGAAAATGAGCACTTTTACGAACTTCTGCTTCAGAGTGCGCAGCATACTCCCATAGTGTGTGTACCTAGCACTGGTCACATGTAAATGTTAAACCGCATCAAATGAAGAGTATTTCTCGCGCCACAATTTTTGGCATTTAATACAATGCATGCACTCAAAGAAGTAGGCACAGTGTATCTTTTGTTGCATCCTTGACAGAATATATAATTTTCTGCTGTCTTTGAAGAAGTATTCTCCTTTACTTGACATTAAATATTTCCCCTTTTATTTAGCACTTGATAATCTTGGGCTTCTTCGTGACCTTTGCAAGCAAAAGAGCATGTTTAAATAGAGGGCTTGCCATTATCTCTGATCGCCTTCCTTTTTGTTCCAGTTGTGTCTGTTTTCGGAAAAGGAATTATGTCGGTTGGAGAGATTGTTGTTGCTTTTTACTCTTTTCTTCTACAATAAGCCTATTTTTCTTTGTGATATTGGTAGATCTGCTGTCCTCCTTACTATCCTCAATTGATTCTCAAGTTTGCCTTTCAACATCACCATCTGATCTATTGTCCACAGTGGCCGTAGGGTTAATGTTCTGACTGTGGTACGGAAAATTGAATGGAACATTGTTACTTATGTCGCTAGTTGAAAGTATTTGGTCTTAATTATTCACATTATTTTCATCTGGCGAAGAAACCACCATTCCAACTTAGTAATTGATGTCGGTTGTTGAATGGGATGTGCCCATGCTGAAAAGTCTAGCCGAATTTTCTTACTTTGCACAGTATCTTCTACAGCACCAGGAACAATTTCGTCAGTAGTGTCCATTGACTCTTCTAGATGGGGGCAAACAGTTATATTAGGTGGGAGAAAATCGTTTTCGTAAGCATTCTGGAATAGCAGGAAGATACTTATCTGTGAAATTGTATGGCCAGGATGATTGTGCAATCGTTTGTCACCTTCATTAGCAAACAATTATTTGAGAAGGCTAAATATTCCTCGATCAAGGGATTGTAACTTGTGGGTTGCTTGGGGAGGTAGGGGCGTGTGATTGTGTTGTTCTCTGTAAAACATGATAGCCTCGAGAGAATAGTGAGAAGAATTATTATCCAATACAAGGATCATCCCTAGAAGGTTCAGTATAGTTTTCTAAATGGTCAAGTCAAGCAAAATACAGTTAAAAGAGTTTATGAATCCACTTTCTGTTGAAATTAATACATTCAAGACTATAATAAAATCTTTTACTCACATTTAATTCCTTTAATTACACTACATCAGCCATAAAACAACGAGTTTGTTTTTCTTGCTTAGAGAACACAATTGAAATTACATTCATCAACACTCCCTTATAATTTCACACTTCTTTCAGCTCTACTATGCCAAGCAATCCTCAAAGTTTCAAGAATCTACAAGAATACAGAATCTTGGTAAAAATATCAGCAATTTGATTTTCTGTATTAACGTATCCAATGGTGATTCTTGCGTTTGATATAAGCTCCTTAACAAAATTATATTTTATATCAATATGTTTTGAACATTTGGTTTCTACATTTTTTGCTATTGCTATGGCTGACTGATTGTCATCGTAAATTTTTATAGCTTCATTTTTATTTCCTATTTTGAGTTCATCACATACATTCTTCAACCAAATTCCTTCTAGAGTACCACTTGCCAGACTTATATATTCGGCTTCACAAGTTGATAAGCTGATACATTTTTGTTTCTGTGTCTTCCATACAATGAGACATTTACCCAGCCAGAAACAATAACCCAACGTACTCTTCCTGTCCTCGCTATCACCCCAAAGAAGCATCTGTATATCCAATTAACTGTGAAGGTTTCGACTCGTGGAAGATAAGTCAATAATTTGCAGTCTCAATGAGGTATCTTGGTACCCTTTTGGCTCAGGAGAAGTGTTCTTTTTGCGGGTTTTTCTGAAAACAACTAAGATAGTTAACAATGAAGCTTATGTCAGGTCTGCTCCCTGCCATTATGTAACTCAGAGAACCTATCAATTGTTGATATTTAGTTTTCAATTGCAAGTCATTTTCATTGTTTTCGCATGTTTCTAGTTTTAATCCAGTCTCATATGGAGTGGATTTTCCTTTTGCATTTTCCATTTAAAAATGTTTTATAACTTTTGATACGTATTCGGTTTGATCAATAGTCAGCCAATGACCTTTCTGACTGTTACCTCTTTTTATTCTTAGTCCAAGAAATTTCTTCACCGCTCCCATGTCCTTCATTTCAAACTCAATTTTGAGTTTTGATTTTATTTCATTTATCATTGTACAGTTACGAATCAGAATGATATCATCGACATAATTTATCACAAACATATCACCTTCAGCTGTCTCTTTTACATACAAACAATTATCAACGCAGGAGTTTCTGAAACCAATGCTTTTCATAAATTCAGAAAATCTAACTATCCAGGCAAGTGATGCTTGTTTCAGTCCATACAGTGCCTTTTTTAGTTTACATAAACCTCCTTCATTCTCAAACCCTTCAGGTATCTTCATGAACACATCTTCCTTTAATGAGCTGTGAATATTGCTGCTTTTACATCCATCTGATCTATTTCAAGATTTTCATTAACTGCCTTGGCTAATGCAGTTCTTATAGTTTCCATTCTAGGCACATGTGCATACACTTCACCATATGTATTTCCATCTTGCTTACAGCCTCGTGCTACCAATCGTGCCTTTTTTATCTGTCTTCCATTTTCATCTATTTTTACTTTAAATTTCCAAACTGCATCACTTCGAGGTTCTCCATGACCTTCAACAACTATCCATGTTTTGTTTCGCATTATATTATGTTTTTCTTCTTCTATAGCTGAGTTCCAATCATTGTCATATGCGTCTCTATAAGAAATATTTTCAAATGTTTCAGCAGAATATATTTCATAATCCTGCACCCAATTTGGTTTTCTTCTGATTCTCGTTTGCGAATCATATTGTATTTTTTCATTATTGTTTTGTCGAACCACATCTAGTTCAGTCAAATCTTTTTCATCATTTTCTTGATTTTGTTCCTCCTTTTCACTTTCAAATTTCTTAAAACGTTTCTCTTCTTTTTCATAGCAAAGTTCCATAAAGTGAACATCTCTACTAATAATTACCCTGTTATTGTCCTCTTCCCAGAGTCTATATCCGGTTGGTGCATATCCCAACATCTTTACTTTGATAGTTCTTGGTTCAAACTTTCCTGTAATCAGTTGTTTTGGAAGTCTTGCATATGCGTCACAGCCAAATGACTTAGTCTGTTCATATCCTGTTTTGTACCATGCCACATTTCTGCTGGAATTAGATTATCAGGAATATTTATTGCATACGTAGAATGTCGCACTGCTTCTCCCCAGAATTCTTTGGCCAAGTTAGAATAAAATAAAGAAGCTCTCGCCGAATCAAGTAACGTCCTATTAAATCTTTCTGCTACTCCATTCAGCTCAGGAGTATATCATGGTGTTCTTCCAAGACTATTCCTTTTGCAGTACATATTTTCTGTAACTTATCATACTCTGTTCCTCCATCAAGCCTAACTGTTTTCATGTTATAGCCAAATTTGTTTGACGTTCTTGCCACAAAGTTTTCAAATATCATCACAGCATCACTCTTGTTCTTCATTAGATGTACTTCTGCATAATGAGAATAATCATCAATGAACGTTATGAAGTATCTCATGCCATCCATGGTATCAGGAGAAATGGGTCCGCATACATCTGTATGTATCAATTCCAATGCTTTCTGTGCTCTCTTTCTTGTTCTGTTGAAAGGTTTTCTAGTCATTTTTCCTTCAATACAAGCAACACATTCTTTCATATTAGAGCTGGAACATAGACAAATTTTTCCAGCTGATGAGAGTTTTTTAACTGATTCTATTCCAGCATGACCCAGTCTTTTATGCCACAGTGAAAATGTACTATAACAGCTTTTTGTCATTATTTCAATTTCACACAATCGTGTAAAATCTCCTAGATATATTAACATATTTTCTTTTCTGATCGAGAATCCATTTGAATCAAAGCGTGTAGTAATACCTTTTTCAGCCATTTTCTTTACAGATAGCAAACATCTCTTTATTCCTTCGACACATAGAATATCATGTATTCTCACTTCAGTTCCGAACTTGGTGAAACCAGTAAGTTTTCCTTTCTTTTTTCCCTAGAGTATTTCACCATTAGCAACACATGTTTTCAATGGTGGGTTTAATATTTTCACATCACTGAGTAAGTTCTCATAGCTAGAAATAATAAGATGATCGGTGGCTCCAGAGTCAACAATAAATTTTATACTCTCTTCCAGGCTTGCATTCAATATTAAGTCTGATTCATTTTCAACTTCAGCAGAAAAATCACATGAATTATGTTCAGTGTTAACATCACTCTCGTACGCTTCTCTTCCTGTCTTACATCAAGTCGTTTTCTTTCTTTCATATTGAGATTTCCTGCAAAATTTTGCAATGTGACCATGAAGTCCACATGAAAAACTGTGTATATCTCTTTTGTGTGCCTGAAATACAACACCTTCTCTATTTTTAACTTCATCAGTATCTTGACTTTTAAAAAACTTATTCATTCTCGAATCACTTTCTTCTACTTTTTTTATCCTCAAAGAATCTGGTTTCAGTAATTCATCTCGGGATTCTATCGCACACCTAAAATTCTCAAATTCTTCTGGTAAAATGTAGAATAATATTATAGTCAAAAGATCGTCATTGATTTCTACACCAAGATCTTTTAGTTTGTCAACTAGATCAAATAAATTATTCACATGTGCTCTGGCATCTTCTCCAGTTTTCATCTTTGCCAAAATTATTTGCTTCAGAAGATTTGCTTTACGTGCTGGTCCTTTTGATTGATATATTGTGTGCAATTTTTTCCAAACATCATGTGATGTTGCACAATCTTTTATCTGTTTTAACTCAGACGCATGAATGCTTAGTATCAAATCAGATTTTGCCTTCCTATCCTCAA
>PNEQ01095808.1:0-22903 GCA_003012365.1 Medauroidea extradentata | reverse complement strand
TGCAATTTGGGGCAAATGTTTATTGATATACATGCCTTGTATTTCTGTGTACTATCCCTTCTGAGGACACTGCATGTACTTCTTTACGAAGGCACATAGGACCCTCCTAGAGTACTAAAGGTCGCAATTTGGGGCAAATGTTTATTGATATACATGCCTTGTATTTCTGTGTACTATCCCTTCTGAGGACACTGCACGTATTTCTTTACGAAGGCACATAGGACCCTCCTAGAGTACTAGATGGTGCAATTAGGGGGCATGTTTATTGATATTTGTATCTTGCGGTACTGTGTATACTCTCCCTCATATAAGCATTTCATATTTTGACAATTCATTTCTGAGAAGTATGTCTGTAAACAAGATTTTGGGTACCGTGCTTTTCCAGGAAGCGAAGTATGTTTAAAGCTCCAAACAATGGAACTGCCAGGCACATTTCTCAGAAGAGAAATGTCAAAATATGGAAAAGTTACACAAGACCAAGTATACTATCCCTTTTGAAGAAGTGGAACGTATTTCATTATGAGGGCCAAGTGAGAGAGAGACAAACAGAGAAAGAGAGAGATACAAATGCACACACTGACATACACACACACAAATACAGGACTAGCATTTAGTCTGAGGACCGACGAGTTTGAAGACATTATGAGGATCTCTACAAATTAATCGCCAATGTTTGACAAATGTATATCAGCGAGATGGGGCAATCTTTGTCATCATATAGACACAAATAAATTTTAGAAATCAAATTATTTGTAAGATTTGTATAAGGCTAGGTTGGATTTATTGTATCTCTCATGTTTTTGACCAGCCGATACAAGGTCCTAGGAGAAATAACAAACTTTTACACATAGTAACATGGAACAGATACAAATTCATAACTTAAAAATGTACACAGCTCAGTCGACAATATATAAAATAAGGACTGCTGTGATTGTCAACTGAACATATACACAGTTCCGGTAATAAGGAAAAAGTAAGGACCAGGTCCTTGCTATGCGCCAATGAACTGTTGATATAAGCATGGCTAAACTGCTGTGATTTTAAAAACTACATGCAAAATTTTTTGCCTGTCATTCAATTTAGTTATTCTCGTAAGGTTCTGGTTATGTGTAATATGGAATAATTTTTGTTTGGTTGTAATATTGACTGGAATGTTCACCTCAAGGGTGCAGCCAGTAGCCGCTTTTACCCTGCTCCTGAGCAGGATAGACCTGGATAGAATTCGCTATGAGATCAAGGTGAGACTTGTGGGCCAGTAGACTTGATTCTTGCCCTATTTAAGAATAACACTTACTCTACCGAGTAAAAAAATGTATGGGTTCGTAAGCACCTTCTAACAAGAACAAAACAGACTTTGTTTACGCCAAGCTTCTACATATGTACTTAAGCTACCGATGGCAATATAGTAGCCAGATTCACCAACCTTCATTAAACTAACCCTGATGATTGTTAAGTTGACAGTTCATCAAATGTTGGTAGTTCATTAACTAAATTTAATTATTTAATAAAGTTTAATAATTTAATTAAGTGTAATTCTGTGAAGTTTTTGCTTGGGACACTGACTGTTTAAGGACACGGGTGATACGAACTGCTTTGGGACGTCAGTTGGTTCCATTTACCAATCAGCGTATTCTAGTCACAGGTTGAGAAAAATCAAATATAGACAGACATGTCCTTTAGGATGAATGTTGTTAAATGAGCAAACACGTTGGTTGACACAAAGGTGAGTGGACACTTGTTTAGTGGTCGCTCGCTCTAAGAAACAGTACCATTTGTTTCTCTTAATACACGAGATGCCTATCAGACTATACATCATATGTACAAAACTTGGCAAGGTAAAGGTGGAGGGGAGTGACAATAGGTGAGGGGTGCAGAGGAGCTGCCGCCAGTCCCACACTGCAAGCGGGCGACAACCGACCAGTGAGCTCGGCATACACACGCTTCACTTCCAACTATTACTCACTTAATTTTTAAGGGCTCCGCCTACCAACGTGTTACAGAGTCAGAAGTGATGGAGCTATAAGGGTGACTAGAAGCGCACAAAGTACCGCTTCTCCACATCGAGCCAAGCACTGAACTGTCGTGAAAGATTCCCATCAATATCTTTTTACTATAGGACTTTAAGAGGAGTCTCACTGGTTTCAAATACCCACGTTTAACAAGGGGAACAGCAGAGTGATAAGAGCCAGACTACCAAGCTCTATGGGAAGCATATCGCCTCTATTCCCAGTGCGTCAAACAGGCATATAAATTTTCCCTTGTAGTCTTTTTTCTATAGGACTTTTACTAATGACCATCAAATCTTGTCTTTGGATATATGAAGTAAAGACAAACGCATGCTACTCGTTTAGCATTTCACGAATTAAGGAGGTATTTTTGGAGTTATGGTAGCCTAAAAAAAACTGATTGTAGCAATTTTGAGAGACACAAAAATTATGTTTGTAACAAACGTACTGAACATTTTCAATAATATAGAAGTGTGAGGCGGTCCACCCACCACTTAGACCTTTATTGTTTTCTGTTTTTTTTTTTTGTTTATTTCCTTATGTTTGACTTATTGAATTTGCTATTTTCTATTAAATTAACATAGGGTATTGTTGACAGCAGTTTGGTAAGATATTGTTTGGCATTTTATCTGTATCAGTTTTGAAATTGTTAAATTTTATTTGTATTTAATTTGGTTTGTTTAGGCTGAGGCAACTTTGTGTTTTAATTTAAATTTAATATTATCATTGGCAGCTTAACTGTTATTGTATTGTAACTCAGGGCTGGGTGTATTGTTGTCAAGTATAGTTGGATAGCACAGATGTGCCTGCCTAGTTCTAGGAATCGCTATATTTAGATTTTTAACTACTTTTCAAATACCTTTACTTTTCACAAAGTGCATGTGCGCCGCAGCTCGTTGAGTGTGCGAGAGAGACGGTAATATGTTTGCGTGGGCTGGCTTGGGCCAATGAAAGGACACGTAGTTCAAATTTATTAAAAAATTATGTTGTAAATTATTAGGTAATTATGGTTTTCAAAGCTATATTTTCACTTTACAGGTTGTTTAAAAGTATTAAGGTTTGTAATTTGTTATCATATTTAATTTAGTTTTAATTTTCCGTTAGGTTTTTACCTTGGTGGGCTGGGTGGCCGCTAGAGGCACTGCAGGGAGAGAGCAAGCTTCGCGGGGTCGGCTATACTTACTAGTTGTTTAGTCATGAATGAGGATGGCGGTCTGGAACGGTTGGTGGGCTGTGTGGGAGCGAGGTGGCGGAGCAGCCATGTATACGTAGAACTTTTTTTCAGTGCTTTAGTCACTCAGGGCAGTGTCCGCGCGTTCACGAGAATGTTGTAATTAAGATGTCGTGGCTTGTTTTGGTATTTTGAAACTTTGTTTAAGTTCATCAAGTTTTTGCAGTTGAGCTGTTCTCTCCCGGGAGCGTCAGGCTGTTGTTTTCAGACTTATGATTGAAATCTAAAACTTTCAGTATATAAAGTTGATTTCTTTAAAAGGTTATTTAATAAAAAAGTCACGCCAACAAGTTTTTATTTTTATGTAGACTACAGCAAAACCACTAGACGATCACAACTGGCCACATGAGAGGTTAAGTCAACAATAATGAAAGCTAGCTTTATTCAGTTAGCTCCAGACGCGCTACATTTTTGGTGCCGTGACCAGGATGGTCCAACGACGTAAGCTAGCTTCATTCAGTAGGCGCTGAGACGTGCTACAGAAGCGTAGTTTGAAGTGCGTGTTATTTTCATAGATCAACGTAATATGAATAGGTTAAGCAATTTCGCTAAAAGACATATACACGTGACACGCTGCAAAGCTGTGCATGCGAAGTTGAGGACTCCTGATAAGTTGTGAATGAATAGTTTTATTGATGGAAAGTATGTAGCAAAGTTCAGTACATGTTTTAACCTAAGTTCCACATACATCCGGTTAGTATATTTTGAAGTACGGTATTCTCAGTGGAATAGTTTAGTTAAAATAACAGAATTTATGAACACATTGTAACGCATTTCAAGTGCGTGGCAGGTGACATTCTTAACCTGTTTTCAAACAGTTTTAGTATTTATTTTGTTTCTGGCTTCACATATTAATTTTTTGTAATCTTTAAGTTTATCGGAGTGTGCTGCAAAGTGTTTCACTCGGTGAATAATTCAAGTTGTGCATGTTGTAAGAAAACAAATCATAAAATGGATAGCTACGAACTGAAAAATTGTACAAATTCAATGACGTGCATGTTAGAATCAACTATCCTAAAGTTCCGATAATTTGCCCATTAGCTGCTACTTAGTGGAGCAACAGACAATGAATGACAAGGCTTGAGTATGCATAGGACAATGAATTATAGAATGCAGATCATTTAATTTGCGAAATTTTCCTGCCTTATGGATAGCAATGTCACGAATATCAAATCATTAGTAAACGTATGTCATTTAATAATACAAACTATCACATTATGCTGGCACAATAAATACTTAACTACAACAATAAATGCC
Organism: Medauroidea extradentata; assembly: GCA_003012365.1. NCBI lineage: Eukaryota > Metazoa > Arthropoda > Insecta > Phasmatodea > Phasmatidae > Medauroidea > Medauroidea extradentata. The sequence goes on along the minus strand of PNEQ01095808.1, from coordinate 18,409 downwards.
TTCTTAGTAATATAATGTGAAGAACCACTTATCAACCAATACAGTGAAAATTCAAAAATCATTGACAACATGATATCGGGCAAGAAAGAACCATAAAAATTTTGTTTCTAATCATCACAAACATAAACAAAAAAACTCCCAGCTCCAAAAAAGCCCCTGATTTGCACACACAGTGAATCACATTACACCTAAAAACTTTTTGTCACTCCAAAATATTTTGTCATTATGAATTTTACAAACAATTTTTTGTCCCCAGGAAAGTTTTTCAGTAACCACAAAAATATTTTGTAACCACTAAAAAATTATTTTGTAAGGTCCATACTTACAAAACATTTTGTACTCACCAGAGAGCAGTTTTTTTTCTGTGTACAAGATTCAAAATAAGTTATTGGAAATTGTTTTTATCATTAACCATTTATATTTATAATTGAGATCCGACACGCATGACTATCCTAGTTAAACTGGCGGTATGAGAAACAGTTTTTCCTCGTGTCAACCCGAATAAATTAAAAAGTTTGATCTTAGCGGTATACTTATCGTCATTGCAAAACCCACTTTGTTGGAAAGCTGTTGTCTATAAACTTTCTTTTTACAAACTCATATATTTTTTAAAACTCTATTATTGTTAAAGAAAAACATAGAAAATACTCTGTAAGAATCGTAGGAGGGGATCCCAAAACCCCTGACATTAATTTAAGTGACTTGGAAACTATGTTCATATACAGTAGAGCCCCGATTTAACGAACTCTGGAATAACGAAAACAACGATTTAACGAAAGGATTTTTAGGAACTATCAAAAATAACTGAAAATGTATGAAATATCTGTAACGTTGATAAATTAAAATATATAAAGTATAGTGTAAGTCTATTAAAAATATGTTTACTGGCCGTAGTACATTAATTTTTCTCCATAGATAGTGTTGAACCATCCGCCGAGAAAAAAAAATTTAGAACTTCAGCCGTTGGAGTGTTTTTAAGCTGACCACGGCTGAGCGAGCGACGCTGTGTCGCAAAACAAATGCGCACCTTAGATCCTAATCCTGGCGGCTAGCAAGTGAACGAGCATCTAGATACCCAGTCCACAAAGCGTGGCAGTGGACAGCACGGCTACTAATTCCCAGATGGTGCTTCGCGTCTCCGTCAGAATGCGCTTGCGTGCAGCGTGCTTTACTGATTAATTCTTTTGCTGATACAATGCAGTGGTGTCCAGCGTGATTATTTTGTGTCGAGTCCCATGATAAAACCAGCGTATCTATAAAAATAAATAAGTTATTATATTATTTATGCAGACTTTTTACAATGAATTTATTAACGTAAATAATATTTATGCCGATGCTAAATAGCGTTTGAATGAAAAGTATTTTTAGCGAGCAGCAACTAGTTTGTTTCACAAAAGCAGCAGCCTGTAAGTTACAACGGCTGCCGTTGCACAAATTTATAATTTTACTGTTATCTCGTGAATATTTACTTCAGTTTTCATAGCTTTACCTTTAATAGAAATTTCCTAAATTTTCTTGGAGGAGCGGGAGAGAGATGGAAAAAAAGACGACTCGCTGTGTTTTTCATCACTTCTCACATGTTGATGAGCGCGGGTGGGCGGCCTAACCCGGGCACGCGATCGAAGAGTGTTCCACTGGCAGTTTTAAAGTTTTTTTTTTCCCTGAATGTCTTTCTTTTACGGCCACGGCTTACCTATTGAGGGTAACTGTGGTATGTTATTGTTGTGGGCTATCATACTTTCTTAAAATTACCTCCATTTCCGACGAAACATGTCAGAGGATTGAACTTTTTATAAGGGGGGGGGGGGGGGGTAAAAAAATATAAAGCTGGATTTAACGGAACATCGATTTAGAATAAATATTTTTGGGTCCCGAGGCATTTCGTTAAATCGAGGTTCTACTGTAATTCTGAATCAAAAAACAAATCATTATCTCAAAAGATATAAACCATACACAAGAATTATTAAAAACACATTTATATCTTTTCAAAACTGTGGGTGGTTGAATTTCTAAGATTCTTTCTATAGTTATTGCCTATGTTTCATAGTTGTCTCCTTAAAACAGTATAGCCTATGTTCAAGTCCAACTGTTGACTTTGAGCATTGATATGTTTGATAGTTTATTCAATCTCTAGTTTCTTGAATTCATAAGCTAGCCACGGTTTTGCCTGTTTTCAAGGGCACTAAGTTGCATAATTTATGACCTCTCACACCGTAGACAAGTGTTCCAACCACGCTGCGCTATAGAATAAAGAATTAGAAACAGAAGCGACAAGACATAGTTTGTTTGGTACTCGTTTTCTCTTTGGATTGCCCTGGTGTCGGTATTTGTGGATGTTTAGTTACTATGAAGTTTAGTAGGTCTTATTTAATAACCTGTAAGGAAATTTACACGCAAGTACTGTCACATTTATCCTTTTTAATATATAACTGAGATACAAACAAATTATAGTATTTCTTTAAAAATAAGCGGTTGTTTAAACCAATGTCACAAATTCCACAACATGGCTTTGTTTACTCGCCTGTATGGCACGAGAGCTGTTACAATAACAACGTTCAAAAAACTTCCTTATGTCGCTTCTGATAGAGCTAGTAATTACCTGATGTAGTACCCCGAATCACCACACTTACCACTTCTAAATATTTAATAAATATACAAACAATTTGTGCCTCAAGCACTACAAGTTGTTATATATATATCAATCACTCAAATCCACATAGTATTGTTTATATTCCTGCATGCCCAGAGAGCTGGTACGACAAGAATAATGTAAAAGCTTCGATTATCGCTTCTGTGAATGCTTTATGAAAGTTCGGCAGCAGTTATGAAAAATGTGTGTTATGTAACGATACAATTACTAAGAGAAATACGGTGTAAATAATTTCTCAATAGAAATACTAGCTTTTCGAGTGGTTTGTCTCGCAAACTTCAAATATACCATGCCAGAATCAGAGACAAATACCAGGGCATAGGTATACTCCATTTCATATAAGTTTGTATAAATCTGCCAGCAACTTATGGGCAATCATTTGTAAGATTTTATTTGTGTTACTACACAAGACAAACTTTCGAGTACAAATGCTGAAATGGACACTTCAGGTTCATTTTAGAGCTAAAAATGTCTTGCATTGTGCAATGAATCACAAAATAATGAAATTATTGCCCATAAGTTATTATCAAATTTATCCAAACTTAGGCCTATATGAAACAGTGTATATAGTAAATTATAGCAGAGCTGGTCTTCTGAAGAGGAAAGTACTGCTATATTTAGTCTGGTTAAAGAATGTTCGGTATAGCCTATTGCAAAATGTGTGTTTGAGTCCACCTACCAAAGTTTGTAGATGTCGAGTTTAAAAAATTTTAATCAGAAAATAACAGACTAAAAAAAACCTACTATGAAAGAAAGAAGAAGAAAAAAAACAATAAAAAGTAAAAAAATAATTACAATATTTTTAGGCTACTTAGAAAACAATCAATTTATTAGGATGGTAATATTCAAATATTTATTATTTTTAGAGTCAGTGTCAGCCAAGGTTAACAGAAAAGTAACGAAGCAACGTAAGTATACATCTAATTCAATGAAATTTAACGTTGACTGCAACTAAGCATTTCTGAATAGACACAAAGACAGCAGCCCTGCGGCGTTGAACAGCATGGGGCACAACGGCAGGCATATACGGCGGAGCTGGGAGGGGACCACTTGGTTTAATTAGGTATTGCTGCATTATCAAATTAAAGAAATTTTGTCAATTTTAAGAAATTTCGTAAAATTTCTTAAAAGCTTGGCTGGCACAAACTCCAACAATAACAAAAATATTATTTATTACTGTCCTAATAAACTGATTGTTTTCTAAGTGGCCTCAAAATAATGTAATTATTTCTTACTTTTTGTGCATCATTTTCAGAGTGGATTTTTTTTAAGTCAGTATTATTTTTTTGTTAAAAAATTTTTTATTTCTTGATTTTATACTGAGAACCGGTGCCTACCTTCCACAATCGTGCTATTTGTCATTAAGGGTGCGGTCACCTCAGTTTCAACGTCTTTTTTTATTTTTATATTTGTATCAGATATTTATTTTCTCATTTTAGACATAAATAGAGATTAAATTTTCCTCTAAGGGAAATTTGTGTATCTCTCATACTTTATGCATACTAAGTCGTAAATGTCAAAATTTACACATTACGGTTTTATGCACACCACTAAAACCAACTGACATACCAAACCGAAAAAATTCACAGTGCGTAACAATGTAGTAGGCTATGTTTTGACATTTATAAAAATAAAAAATGCAATATTTTCGTTTTTAATAAAAAATGCTAAATTTTAAAATGAAAATTAAAACATTAAAAATACAAAAATATACATACAGTATTTTTTTTTATTTTGATATGTGTCAAATTACATACTGTGAATTTTTTTGGTTTGGGCTGTCAGTTGGTTTTAGTGGCGTACATAAAACCGTTAAGCGCAATTTTTCACGTTTATCACTCATTACGCAAAATATATGAGAGATACACAAATTTCCTAAGAGGAAGATTTAATCACTATTTATGTCTAAAAAAAGAAAAAAAATATCTGGTACAAATACAAACATAAAAAAGACGTTGAAAACTGAGGTGAACCGCGCAAGAGTTCATACAGGATACAGGCCCTTCAAATGTAAACTGTGTAGTAAATAATTTTATGTGAAACGTCACCTTGTAAACCACCTCAAGACTCATACAGGTGAACTTCCCTACAGCTGTGAAGTGTGTAATAAGTCATTTCAAATGGGAACTGTGTATTAAATAAAAATTAAAAAAAGTCCACTTTGTATGTCAGTGTGATGTAGTATTATGTATACGGCAAATATAATTCTGTTTGAATTTAGAATAAGTACAAGAATTCATAGCGTAGCCATAAGAACTAGGTTTCGGTGGCAAGACATGGTACAAATACTGTGGTTCAAGTCAAATTTTGGTAATTTAACTTGTGTAAATAATGCAAAGAAATGTTATTAATTGAGTGCACAGAAGGATGTAGTACCGAATAAGTAAGTAATTAGTATTTATAGCATTATTGAGAGTTTTTTTTTGGCGATTGCTGATAATAATACTTAGTGATGAATAATATTCGGCATAAACCATATGTTCATTGTAGAATGTATGTTTACTGCTTGCATGTTTTGTAAATGTAAAGATTATTGTAATAATGTAACAGAGAACTATGAGTAATTGGGAAACCAAATTTTTCAATAATTTGGAAGTGTTTTTTGTCACTTTAAGGGTTATTTCATTGAACATTTGGACTGATATGTTGAAAATGGACTGATATGAGGGGAGGTGTTTATTCATGATGTAATAATAGATTGACATTGTTGGAACACAAATTATAAACTTTGTCTTTAAATGGAGTTTAAGCTACAGGCACATATAAGAAATGACTTAGTATAACAATCATCGGACATGTGTAGTAACTGATAATCTGTATGTTATCATGAGGCAATTTTTAAAGAAATTATGTAAAGAAAATAACATAAGGACATTTTGCTTAAAGTTATGGAGTTTTGTATAACTTTCAATAGTTCTAATGTATGAACTTGTAAGTAATTAATATTTGTTCATGTTTCTAGTTGAAAGTAATAATGCTATAGTGTTATTCTGTGTTAGTATATTTGGTACATTTTTGGTTTTGTCTACAAGAAAAGTGTTTACAGATTGTAATACAGTGAACCCTCGATAACTCGAACCTCGATGTCTCGGACTTCGGATAACTCGGACAGAATTTCAAAAAATAAAATTAATTTTAATTAAATTATTTTTTGGCCAAAAATCATAAGAAAATTGTGTCTGCCTCATTTAAATACATCACGTTTTATTTAAAAACAATATTAAGCTTTAAAAGCAGTTGCTCATCGCTACGTAGCCTTTAACAATCCCACAGTAAAATATCTGGCAAGTTCCGTGTGGTTGAATGTTGCTAGCGAGGCGCGCGAGTGGAGATGCAACTCAGCAGGCCGACCTCGCTTCTTTATCTTTCCTCCCTCTTCACCGCGCGAGCCAGACACGCACGTGCGTCATAAATAAACATTTCAGTATGATGCTGGTGAATTGGCCAGTAACTACAAGTCACAATGGCACCTAAAGGGAAATTTATTTTGTTCTGGTTTGTGCGATTAATTCAAGATTGCAAAACAATTTGTTCCAGGCATTAATAAAAAAAATTAAAAGCCATTGGTTTGCATTGCAGTGAAGGCAAGGTGGTAAGAGGGTTTTACGGCCCTTTAACGACGTCTTACAAGCCGATGAAGGTGAAGTGAGGTGAAAGAACAACACAACATCCATGCCCGAGCAAGGATTCGAACCCAGGGCCTCTCGCACCGTAAACTGATGCCTAACCTGCTACGCTAGAGGCCGGCGCGATATCGAAAAAAAAAAAAAAAAAAAAAAAACAGGGCTTAATAAATTATAAAAAAAAGGATGGGGCAGAAAGGGGCTTTTGCCCCGGGCCGCACATTCTAGATGGTCTCGCTTTTGAAAAAGTTAAATGGTTAAAACGAATGGGCTTTTATTGAGTTCCCGTTAATGTTGATGGAATCTGTGAAATTTATTTTAAATGTAAAGTGTGTGTAAAGACGTCACTGATCTATGACGACCTTAACGACGCAGCCAAGGTAAGATATAGCATGAGGGGAGGCCTACAAGCGCACATTATCACTTCAACTACGGCCGTAGACTTCAACTAAACAAAAAAAAAGAGGAAAGGTAGACTGAGATTTACGTTGCTCCTGGCCTCGTATTCTAGCAAAGAGGTCCTGGAAAAAGAAAAAGAAAAAGAAAAAAAACAATTTCTTGTAGGAAACTAGCAGCTGGCTGCAGATACTGTGACATGCTGATGTAGAGCAATTTTTCACGTAAACACCTCGTGAGTTGCGTGTGGTCACGTGCAGTGTTTTTATTACTGTTGAGACTATACCGGTTGACCTTGACTACTTCCGCTCGTGCTCTACCACCCTAGCTTATCTCTCTCACATACACGCGCACGCAGACTGTCGTCAGCCTGATGAGAGAAGGGTGTGAGAACTTTTATGTAGTCGAAGGGTGCCTTGGTGCCAGCTTCTAGCAGATAAAAAAAGATCAGCCAGAAGTAGCATAAAAAATAAATAAAAGCCTCTGCCGGCCCAGGTTGTTTGACATTCTTTCTTTTATAGCTCTCCACATTGCAGTGATAATTTCCCAGCTTCCCCCTCCTATAAATTGATACGTACAAACAGTATATATTGCCGTCTCTTTTGCTTGTAGAAATTATAGCGTACTGATTTCCTCACGTTTCTTGTGATTAATGACTGATTACCCCTCCTCCCCAGACGACCCTCGATAACAAGGACAAATCGTAACTCGGACAGCTTCTACCCCCTTCTAGTCCGAGTTATCAAGGGTTCACTGTATTGCTATATGGAATTTATCTACATATCTTCTGGTGCATGTTGTTTTCAGGGTCATGGTCAGGTAGGAACTACTTGGAAAAAAAACCTTCAGATTTTTTCCAAGTAGTTGGGGGAGGGTAATGTAGCATCGCAGGCCAAAAAATTTTTTTATTATTATTGAATTAGTATTTAATGTAATCTTGATTTTTAATTATAATATTTAAATTGTAACTTTTATTTCAGTGATCTCGGTTCCAGAAAGGAAGGGTAAAGAAGCAATTCTTTTATTCCCGAATGTTCTAGATTTCAGATAGGGTAATGTTGGCTGTTATGGCCAGGTGGCCTTGGTAGGAGGCAGTAGCTTTGTTTTTCTTTTCGTGTCCTGGTTTTTTCCGCGGGAGCTTTGGTGCTGTTTGCTATTATTGCATAGTTTTTAGTTTTGCCCTAGAGGGTTCTAGGTAAAGGAGAGAATGATGAGGGTCACGCCACCGAGACCAGCCAATGAGAGCACGGCATGTGGCATCCCTTTGCCCTTCGTTCTGGAATGTTCTGGAATGTTTAGCCTCTGCCATTGTTTATAAAAGTCGTAATGCGGCCCAAATTTTACATGTAGGCTATTAGGTGCGGAGAGCCAGTATGATTTCTCAATTTTCTTCGCCGCGTGTCAGTGTGTTTGTTCACAGTGTGCTAAATTTTCCGACGTTGTCTTTTCTAATCTTCTGATATAGTCACGCTGCGTTTCAGGACTGACCATTTTTAATTCGCCAGTATCTGTGGAAATTCCAAATCTGGCCTACAATGAAACATAACCTACAAAAGTACTGCCAGTAAATTCCGGAGTACTTGACCACAGATCGAGAGACATGTACCAGCTTTTAACCTTGCCTTTTTGGCTGGGTTATCATCGAGCTAGTGCACTAGTCTAGGAGGACTGGTGTGCTACAACTCCTCTTAACTAACCATTTGATATTACACTGTCTATAAAAATAGCAATTTTAATATAATCATTGCTGATAAGCATTGTTTGCTTTACTTATGTGTGGCTGAGCTGGGAAGGACAAGGACAGCCTGGTAGACGGTCACACGTTGCCCTGTCACACTCTGCCCTCGACAATACCTCTCCCAGCAACCATAGTTGACCAGCAGCAGGGAAAACAATTTATCTTCAGATGCTGCAACTTTTGTAATGTATTCTGTCGTAAGAAGTGTGAACACTAAAATTTCATTAAGGAGCCCACCTACCTAAAGTTTTAATTTTTGGGAGGCGTAGAAGCAAGGTTGCTATAGGGTGATTGATGGTAATGGTGGTAACAACAACATAGTCTCTACATAGAGTACTCAAATAGTATGCATTGTTTACGTAATACGCGTCCATCTAAGGCACTTGAAGCGTTGAACTTGTGATATTATGGTCACGTCATGTGTAACACATCAAAATACTTTAGTCGAGGGATTTCATATTGAACCCCCACAATGGCTGTGTAAAATGTTGGTAGTAATTTTGTTTCTTTTTTCTTTCCAATTTTGATTATTTTTAATAATACGGTATGTTGAAGTGGTAATAGCTCAACTACAACAGTACTCAAAGAATATACTGTTATATAAAATATAATTGATAAGTATGGTGGAATGTTTTCCAGATCTTGACCAACTAACATGTAATACATGTCTAAAACATATGGAAACGTAATGAAATAGTGATGGAAACTGAATTTTTCCAAGAAAATACGATGACTTAAAGTACACAACATATCTAAATAAATATAAAAAACTGTTTCGTTTCACCCCGATGTGACTCAATTACTTTAAAAAACTGTGAGTGGGTTTACTAATACAATTACCCAACATGGTGATCACGGTTCGATTCCCAACATGGTCGTCTGAATTTCTGCATGAGAATAGTGCTGGACGATGACACTGGTCAGCGGATTTTCTCGGGAATATCCAGTTTCCTCCTTTTCATTTTGGCGCTGCTCCATACACCATGTCTTTATCAACTTCGAAAACCTGAAAAGTCTCCAATAATTGTTAGACGTTAAACAATTGTTCCTCACTCCCTCATTTACTTTTTTGCCTACAGTATAATACTATTTAAGTTATGTTTTGTACAGTGAACATAAACACCGTTCATGTATTTTATATTTAATTTGTACGTATTAATTTAGAGTTTACACTTTGCTTATTTTTCGAGAAAGTATGTCTCGTACAGCTGCTTGTAAGGAAAAGGTGTAATGCAAAATACAATTAGCTCAGTCCTATCATACTGTCACCCATTACTGACTGGTTTTCATTGATCATATTTTATCGTGTGCATATAAATGCTTCTATTGTTTCATATTATACAAGTATAAACATTCTGATGCATAAATGAACTTGAAACCAACTGTCATGATATTACAAGAGAAATTTTTTAAAGTTCTTTCTAATACTGGCATACTATTTAGAAATTAATTAACAAAACCCAACCCATGTTTTCCTGCATGTTACTGTAGGCATGGCCAAAGTGCTGGCATTCCATTTTCCAGGAGACACCCGTAACAACAAATCATACATTTTTATTAGTTCAATTATTTAACAAAAAGCACAATATGTTATTAGGTTAATGGAAAATAATAATGTATCATAGGTTCCAAAAAACTGGATAAAATGTTTCGTAATAATTTCCGCATTACTTTATTTTAGCAATAGCAAAATGTTTAAATAGTTCTATTTACTACTACCCAACGTTAACTCAGAGCAGTTTTGACATTTCCTGAACCTTTGCATCCATTTTCAGTTAAAATAATTAGGTAGTTCATAAACCAGACACAAACTTAGCGGTTTCTTTTACATAATTTATAAACAAGTAAGCCTTTATCTTCGTGTGTCTCAAATGATTCCATTTCGAGTGATTTCTTAATTTCATAACACACAAATCAGTTCCAAATTCAGCATTAAAATTGTGGAATGGAAGTGAGTGTAGTTTTATAAATTAAACGCCTTGTAACCCTTATATCGGTAATTTTATTCTAGTGATTTTAACCAATAAAGTAAGATGTCAACTAGGGAACTACCAGAAAAATGTTTATATTTTGTCATTTCGAAAACTCAGCGATATGTTAAATATTGTTTCTTTGAACAACTCTTCCCACAATTCAATGTATATTCACAGTGTCAATGTGCCTAATATATTGACTTTCAATTTAGAAACATAAATATTTCAGTTGCAACAGTTCTGCATAAGAGTACTCTAGTAAAATGCACATAAATAAAAGTATTGATTGTGTACAGAATTTTTGCTGCCTGTGTATCAAAGTTTTGGCAGTTAAAATATTAAATGATGCGGGATTGTGTTTTTGGATACAAATTTCATGGTTGTGAATAATGTATTTTATTTGTCTGCCCTTTCCCTTGACGTTATAAGTAGCATACATAGCTCGTTACTGAATCTACTACATAAATGTACGTTGACAATCACTACAAAAGTTATAATTAAACATGTGAAATAGTAAAATAAGGGATGTCTGCAAAATTAAGAAATTTCAACTTAATTCCTTTATTCAAAGTATGGTAAAATTAGAGCAGATCAAAAATTTGACAATAGATAGTGTTATTAAATTAAATATTTAAAACGCATGTAATGAGAATGCAATAAATTTTTTCTTCATGATACTAGAGTAATTTCGTACATCTTTAAATAATTACTAAATATTTATATTTTTTAAGAAATCCTTACTAATATTTATATTAAATTTAAGTAAATTTATTTAAAATATCTGTAATGGCAGTTGCAAACTGGATAGTATAACGTGTTACGACTTATTTTTAAATATTTGTTGTATTAGGTATTTTTTTAGTGACTGTCTACATACAATGCACACGACGCACGTACAATATTTGTAGCAAAGAATTATTAGTATTATTTGTTTTTAATTTACGTACATCAATTTGCTTTAATTTTTACATTTCAAACATATATATCTGTCTTTCAAATTGAAGTTACCGAGCACGACGCAACTGCAACTGTCACCTGGAAAATAACACTTTGAAAGCTTTTTATCCTTTTACTAACACTGCAACAAGGCAAGTTCAGACCATTTTAAATATTTGCGAATTCAGAACATTTCAAGTTACTGGTTTTCTATGCGATGAAACTCTAAAATACATCTGAACTTTCACATTGCCGTAAACTATGAAACATTTGTCGATGCAGTCTTTACTAGTTCATAAACTTGCCACCAGATGTCAGCCACTTTGCACGACAGCGCGAATAGTAAAACAGTGTTTAAAAAAAGTCTGAATACTTTGAGAATATAAATACGTGTTGTAGTAGCGTAAATAATGCTTAAACATTTTAACTACAAACTAAACATTAACTGCTCTTATAATTTACTAATTGCGCTCGCAATGCAAAACATGTATTTACTACTTCGGTCCTCGCTTGATATCCATAAATCGTACCCAGGCGCATGTAAGATGATCCTCACACTCTGATTTCCAGGCAACATGTGGATGCGAGTGTGCACCAGTTTAAAATTTGAAATAATGCTTCCTTATTGGCTAATGGAAACTGTCCTCATTTTGTGTATCTGATACCTGCTAACTTATACACATCAGGTACTCGCAACATGTGTTTAATTCCAAGAGTGTGTAACTTTGTGTGTAAAATGGTTCTCACTTGAACTGCACAGATTGGAAGAAGTGTGTAAGCAAGTCGACTAGGATGATGTCTGGTGGAAAACTGTGGAACTGCAAACCTAAACATTAAACAGCAAAATGAGAACCAGCTAGAAATACAATGTTCTACATATTTATGAACTCAGAATGTCCGGCAGAATACGAATATAAGGACCTTTCCTTACGAGGACCGGCACCCAGACCTCGCAAGAAAAAATTTCCTCACAGTGTCGCTCAGAGAACTGGCGAATGTCCTCGGAAGGTAGCTTACTCCTCACGCAAACCTCAACAATCAAGCGTCAATTTGTATATACACACGTGCAGTTGCATACACATGTTAAAATGAAAAACTGTATAGTTCGAGTGGTCATGGAATTATGAGTGATAATCAATAATGTGTTTGGCGACCTTTAGTTTAAATGTTGAGTGTGTTGACGAACTTCTTGTATCTGGCAGTAATTATTTATTCCAGTCACGTGAAGAATTTGAATAGAACTGAGTCTTATCAGATCTCACGGTGGTCAAACACTAACAAAATAGCTACACAAGTCATCAATTAAGTGAATAAAAAGTGACTAAAAATGAAAATAATTATTGAAAAAGACAAAATAACACTACACGCATTTACGACAATGTAGTAAGTAAAATCTACTCTGTAGTATTAGTCACGTGATCAGATCTATTCACCTGTTGTTTTTTCCTAGCGTACAAAAGCTTGAAGGATAGTATGTTAGCATACTATTTTTAAAAATCTGCAGAAGCAGTATGCGTATTTCAGTCGCCTACCTTGCAGACCTGTACTATTGTACCACGTTTGGACAATGCACAATATAATTTTGTACCCGTATAATATACGTACATGGCATTATAATAACTGGGTAGAAGTAATGCATACTCTACAAAAATGCTAGGTTGACCGCTGGAAGTTTCCATAGCAATAAAGGATTGCAAAGTGAAAGTTCTCTGACACATAACAGTTGCTTCTTGTATTAATTGAGAGGTAACTATACTTAAAAATATTTAAAGGTAAAAAAAAGTTACATGTTTGATGTTTAGAAGGCCTAAATAAATACCTGGATTACATTGTTCTGGCAAATATTATTACTAGATAGACTCGTCCAGACTTCTCGTCCAACAAAAATACTACATTCTGACATTATCTTCTTGTTCAACATTCACTCGAGCACCTTACAACATCTATGCATAAGCCAATGTTTATTTCATCTGGTGGGGCTATCTGCCCCGCTTCCAAGAAAGGTAAACCAGAGTACATCCGTCGCAGAGATAAAGTTGAATATTTAGAGATCTCGAACGCAGGTAGACTGTACTCATACAGGGTTGTTGAATGGTTTTAGAGTAATGTCAACTTTATTGGGTAGATTAATATTCTCTTAAGTATCTCATGCCTACAACTGTATAATAAATTACCACTTTAAAAGATTACAACTATGCGATAATGAAAAATACAAAAAAAAAATTATACCCTAAGCGCACCACCTATGTTAACCTGCACGTAAGAGGAACAGAAGCGACTGAGCTATATGGGTAACCTAAAAACTTGTATCAAACGCAGCATTGCTACAAACAGCCAAGCACTAAACAAGTGCGTAAGATTCCCGATACTTTATCACTATGCGTCTTTGAGTGACTATATAATTTTATTGGTGGAAAGTCTGTAGCAAAATTCAGTACACATTTTTTATTTTAGTTTCGCGTACAAAAGGTTCTACATTTTGAAGTAAGGCAGTGTGAAAATGCTGTTGGAGGGCTTTCAGAAAGTATTTTTAATGGTGCCTTAACGAAATTCCTCCCTAGTTTGAAATAGGGTTTCGTTACATTAGCACACTGTGCACATGTGAGACAGTTTCATAAAACACGTAATTACAAAGTGCTCAAAGTCTGTAGTAGACGACATACTGCTTGTCAAGGATTAAACTGCTGCTACAGATAACTAGCTGTTGGTCCCACAGTTAATTTAAGAGAACCAGTATTATAGTAAATATTTTAAGTGAAGGCAAATTACAGCACAAACATAATTGCCTGAATGTTATAACCTGCAAAATTATTAAATAAAAAATACACAATGATGTACACTGAACCAAGACAAACATTTTAATCTCAAAGTTGAAGTATTATGTTCAACAGAATAGAAGTGTAAATATGAACAAAAAATAACCCAAATCTTTCATTTTTTTTTAAGAAAAAAAAAAAAAAAAACAATACATGTTTGATTTATTCCTATAGTGTGTTTAGTTTCAACCTCTTAATTTTTTCTATTCAATAGCTTTTCATCAGTTTGATGTTTGCTTCTACTAACAATTTATCTGATGCTCATAATTTCTCCTCTCCCCCCAAAATTTTCAGCGCCTGTTCTGAAACTGTTTTGATTTAATTTTTTTTAATCATAGTATTTCTCTTTTCTTCCTCTGCAGTTCTCTTTTCGCAGACTCTGCTTATTGTTTCGCTGCTTCTTTAATTTTTTTTTCCTTTCCACGTAAGCCTAGTAACTTGTGAGGGCAATGCATTCGAGAGCCAAGAACTCTTTCATTTTAATACAAACATTCTCATAACTCTTCATTATACGGACATAATTTAAATGTCTTTTTAGACAAACGTAGATACTTACGTACGTCACCAAACAAATCTACTCTACACTGACAACAGCCTGTTATTTCTTCTACAAAAATTAAAGAGAGAAAACCTGTTTATTTATGATTTCATGCATAATATCCATTACAGACACCAACCAACGTGGAAAAAAGTGGGAAAAGCTATAATCTAACGAAAAAAGTGACATAATGACTTAGATCACAAACAGTGACTTTCAGTGGGAAAAGGCCAGTCTTATGGATGGATATACACCGCTGCACATCTTTATTTGGGCTAATAAACAATCTATGGCAGTTGTTTGATGGAACCAGTCGGTTGCTCGCATAGTAACAACCAGATTTATTTTAAATTTTATAAACATGCTAAGCAATTCAACTGATGTCTTTCGTCAAGTCGTAACCATTTAAGTTTATCGTAAGTATAAGGATTACAGATAGTTCACATATATGTGTTTTGTACTCTCTGTAATTTTTATGACAAATTTTTAGTTAAATTTGTAAACACCACACCAAAGTAATCAATTACAGAAAACATAAGTGACTGGACCAAAGAAACTACTGCATATTTCTATGCCTGCGAATGGTATGCTGGTAACTAGGTTCAGCATGATATGTTGATGCTTTTAGAAACAAACTGTTGAGAACAAAAACTAGGAATACTTCCGCTTTTACCAGACAACTATGTAAGCAAATAAAAAAAGCAACATGGCGAAATAAATAAATATATTTTTATTATTACACATCCGAGAGTAAAAAATTGTTTGTAATGTATTAATGTTGCATAAAGAATCAGTCTGTATATTATGAGCAGCAGTTTAAATACTGAAAATTATTTACTGGCAAATGTACATAATTTGTTTGTTTTCAGAAAACGAGATGAAGTTTATCTTTACATGTGGCATATGTTACAATATTTTAGAGGTGACGTAGTTTGTGATGGCTTACAATACAACCGTCTGCCTGGCCAAGGAGTATGTAATGTTAACTAGGCTACTGTATTGTACATAGCGTGGTGTTTAGTTTCTCATTTGTTTTTTAATGTGACGTAAAAATAATAAATGTGGAATCATTAACTAATTATTTTAATTTTACAGTCAATCTTGGAATTTGTGTTTGCCTAATACCCCACATAATAAATCAGTATAACAGAAGCAACATGATGTGGTTTTCAACGAACTGGCTTTCTCTTTGGGTTGTCAGGCTTATTGACACTTAAGTAATGACAAATTTACCTTGTGAATATATTAAAATAAGATACAAGTTTATAACAGTATCGCCAGCAATACAAATTGTTTTATGGACCAATAAATCAAATTACTTTGTGTGCATCCCGAGAGCAGTCTAAATGATTTCAAATATCAAGCATTATTAAAGTAAGGATAAATTTTAAATCCCTTTATTAAACTTCAACGTGTTCATATTTGCAGACGTGTACGCAAACCTTTTTCACTAATTCATATGTACACTATTCAACAACAGTATGTTACATGAATAGAGGTTAAAAAATAATTTTATACAGTATTGTATTATATATAAATAGTTAAATTCGTACTGCAAATTAAAGAAAAACCAGCTAAAATATTAGTAAAATACAACAATAGAAAAAAATGAATACATTTTTATTTACCCTAGTTACAGTTCAAGAGGATATACAAATATTATTTATTTGGTTAATGTCTAAAAAAAAAAACAACTGTCAGGGTCTTATAGGTTATAGAAACAGTCTGACAAGAACTGTTTACTATTTTGTTAAATTATTTTATAGACAAACATTTACCAGAAAGATAAGTAGTTTGTCTATGTATATTCTACCATTCCAATATTGTGAACACATTTCTCAAGTATGAGTTTATTTCTGCTTCACTATTTCTATGTGTGGTTTGGCCTGTAAGACATTTGGCATTGTTCACCGAAATGGTTTAAATTTTTCTTACAGGTATTTATAAGATAAGCATAATAGCATATTCATAACCTAGGAAAGAAATTGTAAACTGTTATAAGTTTAAGAACCTATACAGGATTGCTACAGAATGTCAGGATTGAATTTCTCCGACTTTTCTGGGTCTTCCCGACAAAAATTAAGAATTCCTAGTTTTTAACATGGAATTTAAAAAACACACTAAAATTAAACTTAAAAATGTTGAATAAATTAAATTTCCACCGGACTATTTTCAAAATAATTTCTGGAAAATTTAGCAATGCTCTGGTGTTTGCAAATGTACTGAGGACAGTCAACTTGTGTTCGATACATTCAACTGTCATTATCGAATAAATTACAATTATTTGTTTATTTTTTTAACATTATTTGCTAAGATCATGTTTATTTTCACACAGTGAATAGTTGTACTGGTGTCTAAATACATACATCTCCTACCTCAAAGATGTATTATAATTTGTAAAAACACGCTCAAACACAGCAGATTTCAGGTAAAAGTTATGGTTACAAGTAATTTATGATTACAAACAATTCTGATAGCCTCATATTCCATATATAGTAGCACACATGTGCACACACACGTGCATGCACACATGTGCAGAGAGAAAGAGAGAGAAAGAGAAAGAGAGAGAAAGAGAAAGAGAGAAAGAGAGAGAGAAAAAGACACACACACACAATTTATTAATTTTTTTTTTAAGTTATAACTTTGTAGAGTGATCTACTGGAAATAACAGGATCTGTGTTCCACACAGTAATTTTTGAGGTGAAGCGAAATAAACCACATTTTTTTTATTACATACTGACAAACTGTAAAGAATTTACGATTCTTCCTTTCACAAATATTTGCAAATGAGGGACTTTATAGAAAAGTCCATCACTAGGCCAACAGTTTGTACTAAACATTTGAATTTTCCTGACTTTTACAGATTATCGGTTTTCCATTCCTGTAGCAACCCTGATATAGGTTTGTGATTTGTGTATGCCTACTTTATTTATATGTTAACACAAGATTAATTTTATAGTTACAAGTATTTTGAGTTCACTTGTTTATTTAAAATTGACTATCCACCTGGCTTATTCGTGTAATTGCTTTAGTTATGTGGGCCCATGAGATGATAAGCATGTCGTGAAATAAGGTGAAATAACTTGGGACTTTGAACACGTTGTAAAAAATATCCCACACAACATGTTAGCTTACTGAAAGCCTTGCATTTGACTTAAGCTTTTATGCTGGCGTATGTATTATTTAGCTTGACAAGCTTTCTGCAAGTGTATTTAAGAAAAATGCTTGCAGTTAAACTTTTTGCAAGCTTGTATTAAGCTTGATTGCTTACAAGTTAACCTTAAGGGTGTTCTGCAAGAAATTTTTTGTGAATGGTTTTTGGTTATTTCGATACATCTGTATTACGACTTTCGTTACACGAAATATAACTCTTTTCAGACACGTAGTTTTTTAACTACAAGTGGTTAAAAAGTGGAATTCTTCTATTTGAAAAACTACGAAACTTTCAAAGGAATTGACTTGGATCGTTGAAATTTGGCATAGCATGCAAGTTGCTACTGAGGAATATAATAAAGTATTGAAAAATGCGAAGAAAAAAAATTTCAAAATGTTTTACGACAAAGAAAATCACACTTTTTTTGTTGCCTCGTAAAAATAACAATTTATGTCACAAGTTAACGCAATTTATGTCATTCTATGCACGGTACTACCATTATTCAAGCGCAGCTTCAAAATTGCAGTTATTACACAAAATACGCAAATTGGGTAGCTATTTCCGATATTGTGTTTTGAGCGCGCA
>PNEQ01095807.1:0-22902 GCA_003012365.1 Medauroidea extradentata | reverse complement strand
CACTCCTGCCCAGTCTACCCCAGCACGGGAACGAGACATCCTTGAGTTACAAACTCTATTATTGTGGACTGACTTACGTTAGTTTCAACCAAGTTATCCCAGGTTTGCCAAGGCTGCGGTCTAAACCAGAACTGTGGAGGGTACAAGAATAGGGAGTTACATATTGTATCCAATTAGACGGATCTTCATGCCTGTTGAACCCACACTCACCAAAACTGACTTATTTGTTCATTGCATGCGGCTCACACTTCTACAGCAAATTTTAGGCTCTTTGTTAAACTTTTAAAGAATAAGTTATATCGTTGTTAAAGAACACTCGAAAACATAATGCCGTAACTTCTGCAAATTTTGATTCCTGAAGAAATCTTCCCCTTGTCTGAATATACTACTTTTTTTTTGTTCCAAACTGAAGTCTTCACACGTGATCTATTCTTCCTCACGCCAGGACTTATGGGGTTGGCAGCTCCGTGTAGTTAGTAAAAACCTACCGTATTTTCAATTAAGTTAGTATTCGTTTCTGTCCTATTTTACTTAATTCTAATAACGGTTTTAAATTTCTGAGTATTTACCAGGAAAGCAGTTTTGTTAGGAGGTATAGTGAAAACGGAACAAATTTCTCTTGTTTGTCCTTAACGCGCATATCTACCAGCCGAACGATCAGCATCAAATACTTACTACGCTTATAATTAGAACTATATTTCGAGAGGATGATATATCTATATCGCGAAAACGTTTTGTTCCAACATACTCTTGAAAACGCTGTAGTTAATCACAACACATATGACTGGCTGATATACGTCTGACACAACATAGCTGTCTGCAGACCAATTACAAGCATACAATTTTACAGTAGCGGAATTCTTTTTGGCTCAGTCAAATGGGGTAACAGCTCCAAATACAAGCTAAAGACAGCAATATTCTAGTAAGCTGAACGTTTGTTGAAACCTAGCAAACAGTCAAGTTTTCCCGCGGTAAACCATCATCTCTAACTATATTATATGCTTATATTAAACTGTCAGTGACCAGCGATAAAGACGGCACTTTTGGCGTTATCTTATAAAACTTACTCTCTGTTACCTCTAGCAGTTCTAACTTTTTAATTCGATGGTGCATACATAAAGAGAAGATAATGCAATATCGCGAAAGCCGACAGACATGGCTATAATTATGAAAAGTCGTCGTGTGGCTAGCCACTAACCACATAATTAGAGGTACGTCAATCTCGCGGATTTATTGGGCAGCATCCTAGACTTGTCAGTCCTATACACCCACTAGCCACAATCGATTACCTATTGGCTTATAACCGTACAAGCAGGTAGCAAGCGATAGCACTTCGCATTATTCTCTTATTTACTACTGGCTTGCAGTAGTCAAACGTGTTTCGTAACAGCCGCTAGCGAGTCACAGACATGACAATGAAGTATACATAATTGGCGTTCAACCTGACCTGGAATGTTTCTGCGAAATTTACGTACCTCTACATATAATACTCGTATAATATAATCTATTATAAAATAATACCTAACTCTCCTTTCTTGCTCTCACCAGGACACTCGTGTAGGCAGCGTACTTAAAACTGTCTACATTTCTTGTAAACTGTGCGTTATTTTATCTGGATCATTGTGCAAAACATTGCCTCACAGGAAATTTGACACTAAAAAGAATTGTTTGTTGAAAGTTTCTTATTTTTGTAGTAATGTTTCTCTCTTCTCAGCCGGGGCCGTGGTGGCCGAGGGGTCAGACATCTCGCCTCCACGCAAGGCGATCCGGGTTCGATTCCCGGCTGGGTCAGTGCCCGGATTTTCGCATGTGGGAATCGTGCCGGACAGTGCGCTGGCCGGCGGGTTTTCTCGAGGATCTCCCGTTTTCCCTCACCCATTCATTCCGGTACTGCTCCATACTCACCTCATGTCACCCCTCACCAGCGCTTAAGACCTCGATGTTGAGCGCTGACCAAACTCTCACACTCTCTCACTCACTCTTTTCAGCGTGCAAACTTTCAGGGTATATACTTTAAGGGCATATAATTTAGGAGTTTGTGTCCAGGTGGCTGTCTGGGGTAAACGTATTTTGCTCGTTCGAGGCCTAGAAGTGCGACAGCGGTAAGGACGAAACAGCGGGAGCATCACGCCTCAATCTAGCCCCTAAGCGCAAAACATTGAACTTGCGTGTAGTCTTTTCGCCGACAACGCACCTGTATGATAATTTCAAAGTAACCCTATCATTATAGACGTACTTTTAAAGACAAAGGTGTACTCTACACTCCTTTGCATTTTGGAAGATTCTGCGCCAAGTTTTACATACCTAAAAAATATAGCAAAAAAAAAAAACTCCTATTTTCGCCCCTTTCGGCCTCTACAAACGAGTAGTTCTGAACTTGAAATAGGTATACATATGCGTTACGTTATTTAAATGCTATTCTAAAGCAGTCATCACTCATGTGCGATAAGCGGCTTTCGAATAATATCTTAACGACCGAAGCTCTGGACGCTGATTGGCGGCCTGAGCAGGCGGTCACCTTAAGTACTTTTTAAATTCTTGTCTGAGTCAGAATGTTTATTTTATTAATTTAAACTAAGCCGAATTAATTAATTTTAATGTTATTATTTATACATTAAACAAGTAGGCTTTTCTCCCCTCCCCTCAGTTATATCAAATGTTTACGTAGGCCTAAATTATGGACTGTCGCTGACTCGAGAGTGACTATAGGTAAAACACCGAGCGGAACGTTTTAAAACTAAGACCTACGTATATTTGTAAATGAACCCGTTGGAGGGGGAGCGATAGATAGATGAGATGTGCAGTCTCTGACCTTGCACACAGCAAATCGCGACTGGTAACGAGTATCGGAAGCGTGCGCTTCCTGCCCGTTCCTTGGAGTTGCTCGCGTAAAACGGTTTTTTTTCCCTTGTCGGGTCGGTGGTGGAGGGGGACAACACAACCGTAGTTAAAGAGCTGATGCTTTGTCATTCCTGCCATTGTGGAAACTTCTCGGAGGTACTTTCATCTCACCCTCGGATTCCTCCGTCTCTCTTCCTCCAATGCATGCTTCCCCCCTCCCTCAATTTTTTTTATCCGCCCTCCCGCACGTTGTTTTCGTTTTGTTCGCTGCCGACGGGGGAAAGGCAGCATCTGCCCGTGTGTGGCGCCTTCGCGCGCGGCCGGCTGCGGAAACAAAAGAGCATCGCGAGAAGTTTCGAGTGCGATGCGTCAAGGGGTTGGGTCGTAGAGAAGGGTGGATCACCGGGGAAGGCCGGAGTGAAGAATGAAAAGAAAGGGTGGAAGAAGGAAGGGGAAGAGAGGGGGATGTAAAGTAGTATTTGAGTATATTCAGCGGCCTTGCCTCATGTGTGACTCCCACGACGGGTCTGGGAAGGAAAGATGGTAGTAGGTTCCTGAGGGGATAAAGAACGGACGAAAAACCGGGCTTGCGGAGAGAAGGGTTGGCGGGTGTGAGAGAATACGCGAGACAGAAATGCTTTTGCATATGCACCCCCATGAGGTTGGCGGGAGGGGGAAAGGGCAAGAAAAGATAGGGATGAGAAGAGGAATAGGGGTTCGCTGAGAACACCTCCGGCGTAGCTGGATATTTCTCCGTTTGTGTTTACGCCCGATGCTTCCTGGCTTTTATTCCCAGCGTCTGGTTTCCAGACAAGGGAGACGGAAATATTTTGTCCCGGACTATGAATGTGATGGGGGCGGGAGAAGTTTCTCGTAACGTAAAGAGACGGGTTTTTTTACGTACACGACGACGCCCGCCTCACTTCTCTGCCGTTGAGTCGTTCGTTGTGTCGGGATGTAAGTCCTGAATCTGCGTGCCAAACACTTGCGCGAGTATTTTTTTTTTTTTGTTGTTTCACGAACTCACGTGCTATGACTGACGACTCCCGTTACCGCGTCTTCGTCTTCTGCATCGTCCAGAAGTCACTTGTCGCGTCGATTACGCCGTTAGTCATACGTGGCACAAATATAATTAAACATCGCAAATTTTCCAAACCCGAAAAGTGAAGTTTCGATATTATTTGTGCTCTTTGGTGGAAATAGTGGTAGATAAGTGAATTGAAGATATTTTAGTTAGCACTTGATATCTAGGTCTACAGCGCTGGTGAGGGGTGGCATGAGGTGAGTATGGAGGAGCACCGGAATGAAGGGGCGGGGGAAATGGGAGATCTCCGAGAAAACATTCCAATCAGCGGCATCACCCGGCGCGGTTCCCACGTGCGAAAATATGGTGACCGACCTAGTTGTGTGGTGTAGATAAGTAAAGGCTAAAAACATCATGTTAAATCTACACATTTTTAAAATTCAATACCGAAATACAACGACCCACTGTATAAATAATACTATTTGCCAACTTAATGAGCAAACATTGATCCAAATTGATGAATATGTTATGCCTGATCCCTTGCGATGCAGTCAAATTTACAAGAGTTCGGTGACAGAGACTGTTCTTCAGAAATTCCGTAATTGAGAAAACGTTTTTCTCAGAAAGGTGGTAAAACGTACTACGGTTAGTGTTTTTTTTTTTTTTTTTTTTTTTTTTTTACTTAGCAAACTAGCTTCGAAAAACCTACAATTTGCAATAACGATTTTAAGCGCTCAGGTTGCACCACGATGAAACATTCGACTCGCATTCCGGAGGAGCAGGGATCGATTCCCGACTCCGGCTACCTTGATTCTGCTTTTATAATGTTTCCCAAAATCTCTCAGCGGATTCTTAGCAGGTTCCTTATCATAGGCCATGGCTAATTCTCCTGCAAATTTCTGTCCTTTTGTTAAGTTGTATATAACAGTCTCTAATGACCTAGCTGTCGACGTGACGTAAGTCTCAATTAAACTTAATCTAACGTATGTTATTATTGGCGTCGCAAATTGATCTTAAAATGGGTTATTTGTTACAATTTGTATGGAATTTATAGAACATTTAAATAAAGAGTATTTCTAGAACAAAGTTTTTTGATTAATTTGTGACTAAACAAGACATAGTAATTGCGTAACTTTAATTATGACACAAGAGCTTACGCTGTAAGAATCTGTCCTTCTGGCAAAGTATTACCTCAAAAATGGCAGACACCAAGTTGCTAAGGGCAAACTGTAAGCAAAATACGATTATAAGTAGGCCTAATCTTTGCGTTAAAAGTTTTATGACTCAACATTATTAGATGCAAACACAAAACTTATCGGCATGCATGGGCGGTCGGCAAAATTTAGCAGGCGTGCGTTTTACCCCGACCTATCCGACGCTATATAAAACGAAAGTGTCGTTTCTCCTGACTTTTACTGCAGTTTATTTTTCCCGGGTGGTTAATGTTTAGTACGACCAGTGCACAGCCTGCGCTTTTTTTTATTTTATCTTCGCTCAATTAAGCATTTTTATTGTAGCATTTATGCATTTAATTGAACGCGCAGGACTAAATAACTGCAAATTAAGCACCTGCAGTTTAAAGGGGGAGTGACGCAATTAGAAATAGGGCGTTATGGACTGTGCTACAAACAGCGCGAAATACTCAATACAGACCAGCAGTGGTATGTTGGTGTGATGGTGTAATTAAACGCACTTCGCAAAAAAATGCGAAGCACATATAAAACTTTGCAAACGTCCAGATATTCACGTTGGGGTAATGATCCGTCTGTAATGGAAATATAATCCATTACTCCAATACCGCTGTTCGTATTGTTAGGATAAATGACCGCTTTTGAAGTCTGTAATAATTTTGATAATGCGCTGAAATTTGTCAGTCATAAAATTAGATATAATTACATTTAGGAATAACAGTACTGAATTCTGGAGGATAAAAGTGTGAAAATTCCATTTCGTATAATTTATTTTAATGGTTTATTATGTGCACTCGTTGATATTGAAATATGAACAGTATAATTTTGATTAATTACGCTCTCTTTTATCATGCCATTAATTTTTATAATTTCTGCTATTGCCTTGGTATTTTTAAAACTCGTCTCCATAGCCTGCAGCTCTGTAATTTGAGGGGCGTTTGTTTCACAGGTGTTACAAATTTTTGTTATTTGTAAAAAGCCCAGTAGAAGCCTCACTACGATTTTTAGTAGACAAAATACGTGAACTCTTTTGTACAAATGACATCTGAGATGCGAAAAATGACTATGGCATATTTTACGTCAAATAAGCACATGCCGTAAATGTATTAAATAAAATTCTTTAATGTGGCGTCTTATCCCTCGTGTTAAATTTTTAATTTACAAATTAATCTTACTGTCTATGAAATTACAAAAAAGTATTATTATAGTGTTCTAGCACCTTACAAACTCCTACGTTATTTTTTCTTGTGCATTATATTATGACTCTGAAATGGCGAGACTCTATTTATGAATAAAAATTATTGTTCGGTTAATGGCGTCCTGATTAACTATCAAATGTCTTGGGTTTATAAGTCAATAGCATGGAAATGTATTTTACTTGAGAGCTATAAATTTATATACAAACCACTAAATCAGAGAAAAACTGTAAGAACAATTTGCCTGGTGATGTCTACCTTACAGAGTCTTGCAACTGAAGCGAAATTATTATATTTTCGACGCAATTTTGGGGATTTCAGGTGGACATTGTTTTACATTATTGTGCTAACTTTATGGAGTAGGAGGGGGGACGGTACGATTTTTAAGGCGTATCTAATTTATTATGGGCGACATTGGGGCAGTTATTTATGATAAGTCTTTCGGTCGAAGAAATCTAATAAATTACCAAACTATATTTTTATAAGGATAATTTGCTCCAAAACAACTTTCTGCACTGGAATGTATTTTGAAGGGAATATAGACTAACAAATGTTTATAAGATTATCGTCAGTTTATTTTTTAATTTTAAGTCGATATAACTTTAAAAAATGGAATACAACCAAGTTGACAAAGTGTATAAATTTTGTTTACATTCACTGCCAAAAAGATAAAAAAAAAAAATAAAAAAAATAACAAATAAGCTAACGATGTCGACTAAAATTTTTCATATTACATACTAGAGACTCGACAAAATCGTGATTTAATTTCGGGACTGTCTGGACTGAAAACATAAAACTCAGTCCTTTTATAGTTGGATACCACTTTGCCAGAAATGCAGTGGGATAGAAATAGTCAATAGCTAGATACATGCAAAATTCGCGTATTTTCTGACAGCTGACTAGACTCCAAGTGACTATAGGCTCGTTCAACGTCTCCCGCTGGCCGATATTGTCGTGACTTGCCGCGGGGAATGCTTACACGGTAGAGAGACCAATTTCTGTAAAGACGTAACACACGTAAATTACAAACACATGAAAGTTCGTGGCCAATTGAATCGCAGATTATGCTCTGTTATGTATAGGAAAGTGAAGTTTAGACTGCTACCAAATAATAACGCGAATTCAGCATGTCTCTACCGATAATTAGTGACCTGAAAAATCCGCGGGTTCACAGACCTGTAGGCTAGCCTCCAAGAATATAAGTGTACTCAAGCAAACAGCAGCTTCTTATTGGCTGTTCGCGGACACGGTGAAACAACACGGTTTGGCCTCCATTTACTTGCTACTTTATTATTGGGTCAACGTTCTCCAAGATAAGTCAGATAAAACAAGAGCCAATTGAGAAAGTGACACGAACATATATCTGTTTGAATTTTTTCACGTGTCTAAAAGAAAACGCGAATGTTTCAGGTCTCTATCAATAACTGGAGGCACGGTTACATCGCGTATTGATTCTAGGTCAGGTTTAACGTCAATAACGTATACTTCACTCCCCCTTCTGTGGTTAGACGAGAGCGGTTTTAACACACATTTGACGACTGCATAAGCCCGTTTATAAATAAGGAAACAAGTCGTGGGGATATCACGTGCTGCACATTTGTACCATTAGAAGCCAATGGATATTCTGCATCAGCCTGTAAACGTACAGAACCGAGAAGTCTAGGCCAGTTGAATACGTGGAATACTCGTGCTCTATCAATAACACATCTGGTAGGAAATGAGGGCCGAGTCAATTGCTGCCTTCCATATGATGAAACATACTTTCTTAGCAGGCAAGCTGTAGCTCGACTGCACATAGCACTGTGGAGTCTATAGATGATTTGTAGGGGCCGAAAAATTTCGCTCATTCAATGACCTGCATACTAGAATGCGTTGTCCTGTGTGTACTCAAGCCCCGACCATTTGTCCACTAGCTGCTACTCAGTGGAACAGCTGAAAATGAGAACATAGATGGGGCTTGAATACGCATAGGACAATGGATTATAGCCTGCAGGTAATTGAATCAGCGAAATTTTCCGGCCCCTAATGATTTGCAATAAAGTGCGCACTTTTGAAGACCACATTGTCTAGAAAAATAATTATAAATTGTTCTCAGATGTTAACTTTCCTGTATGATATATTTTATACGCTTTTGGTTGTTAGTTGCGTATCTTTTTTAATATTAAAAAGTGGTAGGACGCTGTATATAATATGCAAAAATAAAAGTAACTAACGTTTCGAAAATTCTCAAATAATCCCGAACCACCTATACCGTACATTGTAATTGAAACAGCAAAATTTACGGATCTCTACATGTTACTATAATTAAAGATGATGGTACATCGCGAAAATGTTTTGGGCTAACACACCCTTGAAAACGCTGTCATTTCTTGCAACGTAGGCCTATATGCTTGGGTAATGAGTAGAGCCACGATTTTATGGCGAAAAGATTTTTGCAACATTTGGTTTCGTTGCGTCATGTGCACACCTGCAGCTCTGCTACATCGTCTGTGGTTGGATGATTTTACTCTCACTGGCCTTGGCAAATTATAGACGTACAGACTCACAATAATCTTATTCTGATTGGTGCAGTCAAATCAGAAACGTGTCTGAACATAGACACGCTGCCAATAACCTTGAAACAGAACTACCGATGTGCACGTGAGACACTGAAACAAAGTGGGGCAAAAATCTTTTCGCGACAAAATCGTGGCCCTAGTAATGAGCGTCTGACACATAGTAGTTGTCCGCAGACCAACAAGAGGCAACAAATATTACAATAGCGGAATTCTTTTTGGCTCAGTCAAACAGGGAAAAAGCTCCACGTACAGGAGAAAGCCAGTTATAATCTAATAAGCTGAACGTAAGTACGTTGAAACCAAGCAAACAGTCAAGTTTTCCCGTGATAGACCATCCATCATTGTAACGGATATTTTCTCACAGGGCGGCTGTGCAGCGCTGCTAAGTAGCGATGCTGATGGCACATCATTGATTCAAACTGAGGTATTCACACAGAGCGACTCTGCAGTGCTATCACAGCGACAGCAGCTGGCTAGTGCTTAGTGTCGTGTGGTGACGAGTGTTGCAAGTAAGCTTCGCTTGTTTTCAATTGCACTTGTTTACTGCCTCGTGTACACGCCAGGCTTTAGGACGTAGTTTTGCAGCGGACATCAAACAATGAGTAGGGCCGCGATTTTGTTGCGAGAAGATTTTTGCCACACTTTGTTTCAGTGTCTCTCGTGCACATTGACAGCTATGCTTCATGGTTATTGACAGCGTGTCTTTCTTCAGACACGTCTCTCATTTTACTGCACCAGTCAGAATTTGATTATTGTCACTCCGTACGTCTTTAATTTGTTAAGGCAAGTAAGAATAAAATCATCCACTCACAGACGACGCATTAGAACCAAATGTTTCAACAATCTTTTCAGAATTTGATTATTGTCACTCCGTACGTCTGTAATTTGTTAAGGCAAGTAAGAATAAAATCATCCACTCACAGACGACGCAATAGGACCAAATGTTTCAACAATCTTTTCGGCACAAAACCGTGGCTCTAACCATGAGTATAACAGGAGTATTTGCAGCTGACCGGCTGAATTATACCCAGTAGTATTATGGTTACTTCTGGTTACTGCCGTGTGCACCGAGATTGTATAGCACTGAGCAAACACCTTGCGAATCATCACCACACGCCATTGCTCGTGCAATTATAGCTGCAGCGCTACAGGAGAGCATTTGTTAATCGAGCGACTAGTAGCGTTATAAAGTGTGGGCTTTCACACACAGCGACAGAGCTCTGCTGCTGCGCTGCTTGTTGCTGACTGCATGTGTTATTTAAGATAGCGGTTCATATCAGTTTTCAACGTCTTTTATTATTTTTATATTTGTACCAGATATTTTTTTTTCTTATTTTATACATAAATTGTGATTAAATCTTCCTATTAGGAAATTATTGTATCTCTCATAGTTTTTGCGTAATGAGTCGTAAACATAAAAATTTGGACTTAACTGTTTTAAGTTCGCCACTAAAACCAACTGACACACCAAACTGAAGAAATCCACACAGAATTGTTGATATTTTTTAAATATTCATTTCAAATTTCTTCGTTTTTTATTAAATACAAAAATATTTTATTTGTGTTTTTATATATGTCAAATCATAGCCTTCAACACTGTTATACACTGTGAATTTTGTCGGTTTAGTATGTCAGTTGGTTTTAGTGGCGTACTTAAAACCGTTAAGTGCACATTTTGACGTTTACGACTCATTACGCAAAAACTATTAGAGATACAAAAGTTTCCTAAGAGGAAGATTTAATCACAATTTGTGTCTAAAACAAGAAATAATTTCTGGTACAAATATAACAATTAATAAAGACGTTAAAAAGTAAGGTTAACCGCGCCCTTAAGTCAGTATTGTGTGTCGTATCATTCACGTGTACAAAGGAGTCACAAAAATCTTTTGACTCGCAAACTGTGTGCGACAATGTAAGCACGGAATATTTTATAACAGAGATTGAAAAAATATCAGGCTTTTTTTAACATTAAAAATCCTGATTACAGCTACAAGTAAACAAAACTGGGTGCACGAAAAGCTGTTACGTTAAATTTTTACCCAGACTATGTTAGGGAGAGTGTAGCAGAAAAATACGTACTAAAATTTAAAAATTAGGTAATACGTGGGAGACAAGTATTACTGTTTATTTGTAATTTGAAGTTATTTTTACTATAGTGAGTTAAGTGAGAGTTAGAGCAAGTTTTACGTCTGGCGAAATAGCTCTTCTCATTATTGTACTGTTTCTTCTGATGGAACTTCTATTATCAATAGTAACTCATCAAACGATTATTTACGACATGCGGAAGTACAGAACAAAATGTTCGTCGTCGTTTCGCAGATCACCATTATAGAGTCCCGGATATTGCGAGGGTTCAACGACCAGCAGGCTGGACTGCACAGA
Organism: Medauroidea extradentata; assembly: GCA_003012365.1. Classification (NCBI taxonomy): domain Eukaryota; kingdom Metazoa; phylum Arthropoda; class Insecta; order Phasmatodea; family Phasmatidae; genus Medauroidea; species Medauroidea extradentata. Next base: position 11,711 of record PNEQ01095807.1, on the reverse strand, counting down.
ACTATGTACACTCTGTCCTCAGATACTTGTACAGTGACTGCTGCCCCAGCGAGTGAGCATTTGAACATTGACGATGTAGCGCGGGAGTTCATGAGTGATTTCATGCATGTCCGCCATTGGTTCGGATACCTCAAGGTCACGTGTAATAAACAATGACCCGATCGAAAACGTTTTCAACATATTCATTACTTAAAAATCCGCGAAATTTCCAGGACTGTAAACATTATATAAAGTATGAAAAGTACGTTCTACCAATGTGTGTATACATAAAACCTGTTTCCAGTTATTATTTCTTAACGCTAACTCCAACCTTTTCAACCCTCTGTGTACCCTACAGTCGATTCCTCACACCACTGCCGCCATCTTCCTTGCGGTCTGTTCCCATCATACGTCACATCCATCATTCTTCTCAGGTTCTCTTTAGCTCCCCATCCTCATTACGTGGCTCCCTCGTCCTTCTTTCATCCTCCTCTAACCTTCTGTATTCCCCCTTATGTTCCTTATCTCCCACCTATCTATCCACTCATCTATTGCTTCCTATCTACCCAGTGTTGGCCCAACGAAACATTTGGTACTTTATTTATCTCTTATATGTGAGCAAATATTACATTATATTATTATACTGTGTGAGTCGTAAACGCACTGTCATATGAGTTATTCGTGGCATACGAATATTTTTAGGAAACCATAATAATAATAATAATAATAATTCTAGTAAAATATATTTCTATAATGGAATCCGAACTTAACTTGTGAGTACAGTGAAATATTTACATTGTGTTTATTACTACAGGTCTGTGTTTATACTGAAATGTGAATAAACGAAATATTGGCGACAACAATAAAAATAAAGTAATCAAAAGGTATCATTATTATTAGAAAAGCTTATAGGAATTCCAAGCTAGAGGCCGCGCCATTTGATGAGGTAGCAATGTAATCAAAACTCCGTTTCGCTCTGTACCTTGGATATGCTTTCTCTTGATTCGTCCGTATGTATGTAGGACAGGCTGTGAGTAGGACTGGTAGAAGTGTCGGTGTCAGATATTTCAGTGGGCGAGTATGAAACATGATACTTAATGGCAATATTGCTAGATTTTAATTGGTTTTCGGACTCGATTTTTAACTCACGTATATTATGTAACCTACTTTCGTGACACTGTGCAAGGGACTCGTGTTTGATTACTCTGAACTAATAGCGAACCTGCCTGAAAAGACTCACTCATTCCCGCACTTGTAATATTCACTGTGGCAACAACCAGCGAACAAATAGGCCTACCTGAGGACAAAGTGTAAGAGGATTGAGGAGGGCAGCCGGCAGGTCAATGCATACGCGAGATTCATCGATCACTAGATGTTGCACTGTTGTGCGCCTTTCCGCAACGGGCCTCGTTATTTGTGAAATTACTTTGCCTTTAAATCGACGGATTCGCCAAAAATTCCTTGCTACGCCCTTTTTTTGTTCGTATAGCTGGCAACAGAAGACATTCTTCGTGAATGTGTCTCATTAGAAAGTCATTCATGTCGTCTAATCCCCCCCTCCCCCCAACCCTCCAAATGCAAAAACCATTCCAAAACCTGTTTCGCGGATGCTGCCGGAGAGGATACACACTATTCATTAGGCTTCTCCTTCTTTCGCTCTCTAAAATAAATCATCTATTCAGTATTTTCATTCTGAACTTTTAAGGAATCAGACTTTTACGGTAACGTATTTAAACGCCATGAACTGAAAGAAAACTTTTGAGGGGAAGACTTTCCTGTAAAATAATTTTTTAGTAACCACAAATATTTTGTGCTGGCCACAATATCTAAATAGCGTCAGCAAAATGTGTTTGTGGTGTCACAAATTAAATTTTACAGATTAAATACCCGCAAAATATGTTGTAGCTGTCACAATTTTTTTTTTCGTGTGAAATCTGTGCACTGGTGTTGTAATTAGTGTTTTTTTTTTATTTTTTTTTTTAAGAAATACAATATTTGTTGCTTAACACAGGAATATAGGCCTACGCAAATTTTAAAATAATAATGTAACCCTTTTGCTAGTGTGTAGGCAACGGAAAAAGCCACCTGCATTTATTTCTAATTAATGACTATAGGCGAACTTTGTAAACAGGAAACCTTATAAATTCGACCGAAAGTTTTCTTCCTGGAACCGCTGTTTTCAAAACTGAAGTTATCATGTCTAACGGAAGTTCCGGCGCTTTCAAACAGAGGCTTCGTGTTCCTTACACAGTGCGGAAAAAATTAAAAAACGAAAACATTCAGGACTCCAGTAGACATAACACTACCAACATTTTTACGACGGCACGATGTACAAGACGTTTGTTTAGGTTCTATTACAGGCAAGGTCTTAGAGGAATCATTTTCTTGTAAGAAAATGTTAATGTGTCAGGGAACACATTTGATACCCACATGGAAGTTCAGTATAAACGAACCAATTACTGTAAAATAATCTGGATCTTTAAAGCTTATTTCAAAATTATTGCGAGGCAGTCGATAAATCGCTGATTGATTTGCAACAAAGGGAATAAATATAATTGAAAAATGTGTTCACCTACCTTTTTTGCCGCCTAATTCAGTGTAAAACATATCCACAAATAATGCGGCTGGGAAATAATTCTTCGCTCATATTTATTTTAAGAAAAGTTTATTAAGTTAGATAATAATTATTAAACTTTTAAGAATACAAACTGAGATGTTTCTTAAATGTAATTTATATTCAAAGACATATTAATCAAAATATATTTGATAGGCTAAAAGATCTTTAAAATTTAATCCACGATTAGTTTTTTTTAATATCTGACCATTCAATTAGAACGTTGTGAATACCTTGCAGCGTGTTATTTTCTTTTGATGAAATTAAATCGCATGCATTACATTTAGAGAGCAAGTAAAGAACACATACTTTAAGCTACGTCGTATTTATATTGAAAATTCAGCTTACTTCTAAAAACATGAATCCCGAGCCCCTCAAAACGCCTTAATTAGGCATATTAAAACTGCCTTAAGTAGCGCATTAACAACTTTTGTCTTAATACACGAAAATAGAAACATGCATTGCACTTTAAAATCTACTTCCCAAAATATAGAAGATTTTGTTAATCAACATGGCAATATTTTGCAGAAATAATCCTCACCTCTGGAAGAATAAAGAATGTAATATGCACTTAGGCACGAAAATGCAGTTTTACTGTAATGCAGTTCTCATGACTAAAGCCGGATTCACAACTACGCTTAACGTACGTACGAACACACACACGTACGTTTAGTGTTAGAGATCGGGTTCACAACAAAATTGAATCTTGACATGCGCGGAAATTGTTTGTATTATAACAAAATGTCGGTAATAGATGTTCGTAATTTATTTTTACTTTTCGCAGCCAATCAAATGATTTATGACCACAAGATAAATTATTTCTCAATATAAATTAGTTTTTAATTGATTCTTACGCTTGCACATGCTGCATTCACAACCACCACTTAGCGTACGTACGTACGAAGTAGAAAATTGATCAACTGTACTACTTACGTACGCGCGTACGCTAAGTGGTGGTTGTGAATTCAACTTTACAGTGCATGGCACGTGGGCTGGATCATATTACTGTGAAACGCTACTTCAGACAATGTTTACCGTTCAATTAAATACGACTCATCTTGCATGCAGCCACCAATAACTGTTGCAATGGCGTCTCACAACAACACGATCCAGTCCATATATTATGTACTGTGAGTGGGTGAGTGAGTGAGTGAGTGAGTGTGTGAGTGAGTGATTGTGGCCAAACATCGAGATCTTTAGCGCTGGTGAGAGGTGATATGATGTAAGTATGGAGCAGCACCGGAACGAAGGGGCGGGGTGAACGGGAGATCCCCAAGAAAACTCGCCGACCAATGACATCGTCCGCGACACGATTCCCACATGCGAATACCCGGGGACCGACCTCGCCGGAAATCGAATTCGGATCGCCTTGGTGGGAGGCAAATGGGCTGACCATTCGGCCACTGCAGTCCCTTGTCATGTGCTGTGAACTGTTGTGCAGAAATGGCGCATTTTAAGTCGTATGTTCGTATAAGATATGTTTACTTCTAAAGATGAGCAGGTTGGCGCAGTAGTTAGAGCATTCGTCTCACATCAGAGCGGTCCGGGTTCAATTCTCGGGGGGTCGGTCACCAGGTTTTCGCATGTAAGAATCATGTCGGACGATGCACCTGGCCGGTGGGTTTTCTCGGGGATCTCCTTTTCTTCGTTCCTCCTTTCCGGCATTGCTTCACGCTCACATCATTTCCCTTTTATCAGCGCTAAATACCTAGCTGTTACGTGCTGACCAAAATATCTTCACTTCACTGGATGTAAGCACTATGCCCCCAAAATGTTTAGATACAATTTCGCAACAGGCTGTATGTGGTGACCGCCACGACTCACATGAAAGAAAATAATACAAAAATCACTGCAGGTCAGTTGAGTGGCTTGCATGGAGAGGTGATACGGTATTTCCTTACTATGGTCAGCTGCACCCTTAGCACACCGTTGTTATTGTACTGCCTACCAAGGAAGCCACTTAAACAGCGATGTTATGAGCACTAGTGAGGATGAGACGAGACGAGGATGCAGTAACGACAGACTGCAAGAAAGAAGACCAAACCAGAGAATGTAATAACTGCATACCTGTGCTGCACCGGGCCATCGATTGATCACGAAAGGAAATGCTATAAAATTGAAAAACACCGCAGCTGCACGTCTCGTTTTTTGTGCTGCGGTGGACGGCGAACATTTTAATAATAACATGTGACGCCATTTACCTTTTCGCAGACGGAAGACAAACGTGTTTAAAAATAAAGCAGTACAATCGTGCTTTTCAGTCGTCCGTGTAGACCTGACAGACTACAATATTCTGTTAATATTAACATAGACGTTTTAGCAAGAAAATACCTTCGATTGGGAAGAAAAGCTTCGACTAACGTAAGCTAAAGTTGGACACAATATTTAAAAAATAAAAAACATCAATTACCGTTAAATTTATACTGTACTGAAAGAAAATATAACGAGGCCTACAATGATACCAATTGGTAGAGATTTGATGGCAAACTGAAAATGTACCTGTTGTGAAATTTGATTATGTAAATAAGAAGCAATAACGTACTCTAGAAAATGTTGAACGCATTAATAGCAAATTGTAAGTTTTCATGAAGTCGATTTGCAAAAAAAAAAAAAAAAAATTAAAAAAGGCAATAATAGGCAACAATTTAATCTAAGGTTCTGTTGAAAAATTTGTTTTCCTAGTGTCGCTGTCTAAGACACAGTCTCTAATGTAAAAGTTTCGTACATTTGATGTGGAGCCAAATTTTACGCCAAAGGAACGCGTCTCCCCTGAAAATTTTTTTGCTCAAATAGTATAAATTTGTACTGTATAATTGCTTTTATTTTGTGCTGATATTCGAATTCTGGCACTATAGAGCAAATGTTTCATCAGGGAAAAATGTAAGTCCCTTTAAAACAAATATCGTAGACGTTATAGCTAGAGATGACGGTTTATCGCGGGAAAACTTGACTGTTTGCTGGGTGTCAACGTATGTTCAGCTTATGAAAAAATGACTGGCTTTCGCTTGTGCGTGCACTGAGATAAAAATTTTGTTTGTGCAAACAACATTTGTTTGAATCAACCAAATCATCTGCTTGTATAGGGACAAAGAAATATTTGTTTTTTCTTGCCAAATTGTTTTGTTCCCTCTATTTGATTGATGCAAATGGCTGTATTTTGTTAACAGTACCAAATATTTTGATGGTCATAAAAATATTCCGGTGGACATATCAAATGCGCAAGCAACATTAAAAAAATAAAAAAAATTAATAAACTTAAAAAATAAATCTGAAATTTTAAGACCTTATACAGGTTGGAATTTCATCCAATAACCTTGGCTTACCTATTTCCACTCAAGACCTAACCAACTGAGCTGCGAGTGCTTCTAGGACAATAAGATTGTTATTTGTATAGGAATGGTTATTATTATATTACGATTGTATTGCTTTATTTTTAAACATGTTTGTCTTTCTATGTGAAAAGGTAAACTATGTCAAATAATATTATTAAAATGATCGCCTTCCACCGCAGCACAAACAACGAGACGTGCAGCTGCGGTGTTTTTCAATTTTATAGCATTTCCTTTTGTGATCAATCAAATTAGCCACTTTGAAATTGTTATAGCTAAAATTAAGATCCTTTAACTATGCTTATTAACAGTTTAGACGCCCTACTTGTCGTACAAGCTTATATTTTGAAAGTTGAGGTATACAGTGTTCGCCATCTTATCGCTGACGCACGTCAGTCAGCCACCTTCCACAAGTCAACCAAATGGATATAGTTTCGCCAACGAAATCATTTAGTCCATCGACGAAAATTGTTGGTTCAAAGCACATCACTTATAGCTAACAATATTATTTGGTTGACAAGTTGTAACGAGCAGTTTATTTACACAAAATATTTATTCAACGTTCTATTGTACTCAAATATGTGTTTGGCGCAAACAATGTGCGATTAACGGAATAATTTGGTCGAGGGAAATAATTAAATTTGAATAATTAAATTTGTCTGGAGGACTCGATGCTTGGTGTTGCCAACAAAATATTGATTAGCTGAAGCAAACATCACTCAAACAAATATTATAAGTTTAATGAAACAATTGTTTCTCTAAGTGTAGAACTGTTGCTCTGCCCTATTTGACTAAGCCAAAGAGAATCCCTGTATTGCAATATTTGATGCCTACTATTGGTCCTTGTGTCAGACCTTGTGTCTGACGTATATCACCCAATCATACATGCCACAAGAAATCACAGTATTTTCAAAGGTATGTTGGAACAAAAAAAAATTGGCGTTATACTATTATTAGAGAGGATTATATAAGGCGAAAATGTTTTGTGCCAACATAGCCCTGAAAACGCTGTAGTTAATTAAAACACACGTGATTAGGTTATGTATGTCTGACAAAACGTAGCTGTCTGCAAACCAATAACAGGCATCAAATATTACAACAGCGGGATTCTTATTGTATCAGCCAAATAGGGTAACAGCTCCATAGTAGTCGTTGTTCGAGACCCAGATATTTCGCGGGTTCAACAACTTGCCGGCTGGACTGTACAGTCCTGTGTACACTCTATCCTCAGCTACTTGTACATTGTGTCCTGCTCCAGTGAGTGGCCAGTTGTACATGTGGCAATTAAGCGCGGGAGACAGTAAGTGTTTTCATGCACGTCTGCTGTTGGTTGACAGTCCTCAAGTGAGAATTACAGTATCTGCGACCTAATCGCGAAAGTAATAAACGTGCATAGTAGTTTGATATCTAACGTCTTTTAAAATGAATTCGCAAAATTTCCGGTTCTCTAGTCGTACATTTTGTGAATTTACAATTTCGTAAGACCGCTAGCGTGACTATTATCTAGGGCCTATTACGTAAATTAAAACCACTCAAACTGGCAATGTTTGTAAGATAAGGTATTATTTTTGCTTATATAGCTTAAAATTGTTGTTTCTAGAAGAATTAATAAGATGTATGACAAATGTGAATATTGTAGTAAGGTAACAATTTTAATTTGTTCTCAGCATTAAAAAAATATGAGGCCAGAAGTAAACCATCTACATCAAGTAAACCAAGTGATTAATGGTATTTCTTACTTCGAAGTAGGTAATGTGACGAGTACATATTACTAGTTTTGCCCCTTGACATGAAATAGCCCAATGCATATAATTAATCTTGCCGCAAAATAAATGATTGTAAAATTTATCTCATCATTCTGAATACTATAGAAATGTTTCTCAGTGGCTGTTTACTGAAATGTAGGTATCGTTTAATTGATATCTGTTTTGTATAATAAATTGAATAAGAAAATAGGTAGTGGAAAATGTTTTCCCTGATGTGCGAATTTGTTTAATTATGCATTTTGTATATTGCTGTCTGAAGATGAACAAAATATTCACAAAATATTAGAATATTTAGTACTTATACTAGGGATTTTAACCAACGTGTTACACTAACGTACTCCTTCACCATTACAAATAATGATAAATTAAATATCTTTGAAGTATTTATTTACAATTGTTAAATGGTGGTGAGAGTGTAAATTTTGTAAAAGTTTTCCAAATAACACGTGAGACCAAATAAATACAGTGTTGTTTCAAGAAAACAGCAGAGTCAAACTAAAAGAACTAATTAAGCTTCACTAAACACACGAAAACCGAATAGTTGAAATACAGACCTATTGCACTGCACATTAAATGTAGCTTATAATTCACAACTCAACTAAAAATTGTAGCAAGCATAAATCAGTATAATTCTTGATAAGCTATTACTAGAGATGATGGTATATAGCGAAAATGTTTTGCGTCAACAGAGCCTTGAAAACACTGACACAACGTAGCTGTCTGCAGACCAATAACATGCATTAAATATTAAAATAGCGGCATTCTTATTGGCTCAGTCAAATAGGGCAGTAGCTCCACGTACAAGGAAAAGCCAGTAATCTTTTGATAAGTTGAACGTATGTTAAAGCCTAGCAAATAGTCAAGTTTTTCCGCGATAAACCATCATCTCTAGCTATTACACGTTGACTAATTTCATGAGCAATAGTAGATAAGGTAACTGAACCGAATATGGCCCGCTTAAGGTTCAACAATCATGTGTGCCTAAGTCATTATTTATATTACTAATATAACACATGGATGGTGTAAGACAGGTATTTATGGATTGTGTATGTTCATACTGGAGACTGGAGTGTATCGATCCCACATCGATCTCTGAATTACCAGACAATGGCGACTAGTGGGCTGTATTGAGAACTGGTCCATATTCGGTACAGGTACCGTACTTATAGAGGCATTTAGGTTTTATAATAATATTGCAGTTTTAATGCTAAATTTTTTTATAGAAATTGTGCAAATACTGTGAAATAAACGTATTATATTGACGAAACACGATGTTCGCCAGAAAAAGAAGTTTTAAATTGTGGAAAATCAATTTATTGCAGCAAATATTATAATTTAAATTTAGAGAATTCACTTGCATGTCACAATTTGTCAGGGATCTAAAATCGTCAGTAGAAACGACTCTTAATTTTGCTATGCGACTTTAATCGCATCTGCGCCTTTCATATAGCACAGTCGCAACATTATTCACTCGACCAGGCTCGCTAGGTTTGCTAAACATTTTGCGGTAACTTCGCGACTCCGCAGTGTTTCGTTTCAAGTTGCGGGGAACGGCGGGGATAAATCACGGCCGAGGAACGAGCGATAAATAACCGAGCAAGTAGTGTTCGCAGGGACGTGTGTTCTTATCTGGCCGGGGCCGTTGTGAAACTGGCATACCTTCGATATTTCCGCGATATATATTGCCGCTACGTGTCGACCTGCCTAGGCGGGTAAGCCACGCATAATCCAACGACAGCGGTGCAAATCCCTACCGTCATCCAAGGCGTGGCTCGCCGTTCGAGCGCGAATATTTCCCCAATTATGTTGTTTTCTTGCTGTGCCCATGGCAGGGGTGGCCCGGTCGTCGGTCGTTAACAAGAGGGGAGGGGGGAGGGTATTGAGGTAATTATCAAGTTAGAGAAAAGGAAGACTCTGGCTAACTTGCGGTCGGGAGCGGAGGAGAGGAGGAAATTTGGCAACGTAGGCGCAGCGCGGGGGCCGACGGGAGAAAGGGTAGGTTTTGCTGATCGGACTGCAAAGGGGGAGAATGGTGGCTGCAGGGAGGACCGGGCCTGAAGGGCAGGGGGGCTGAAAAGGGAAGCGAATGGATTGGAGTGGGAAGATAAGAGATTTTCTGGAGATTTTCGCCGCTTAAGCTTCATGCGATTTAACAGTCGCTGAAATGTGCCCTTTCCTGAGCCTCTGACGTAGGTCGTAGTGGCGAATAACTGTTGGAGAGCTGGGTTACTTTGTCTCTGCTTCTCAGCAGTGCTGTTTAATGGCTGTACGCGTCCTCTTCCTTTCTTACATTCTTATTACGTCACATTTACATCGGTTCTTTTCTTTGGCTATCATTTAACTCACTCGGTAGTCGTGAGCTAATGGTAGTTTTGGTGTTCAAAAATAAACTTTTCTTTATTTAAATTACTGTCATTTTTAAACCACGTGTGTTTAACACTGATCAAGTCGTATTCAAATTCAAAACATAAAGTTCTTAAAAATCAAAGATAATTCAACCTTTCTTTATCAGTCTTTCGTCGTTTTAACTATTACGTATAGTTTAATATGGTTTGTTTTTCAGTTTATTTCCTATATATGTATATAACATTATGTGCGAGTTGGAATTGTACATATTCATTAATTTGCAAGTACGTTTTCTTATATGGCATAAAGATGATGATATGTCGTAGCTGAACAACTACGGAAAACAGAGGTATGTCAATACACTTACTAGAATATTGTTTGTTGTTACATAATAATATTGACACTCACAATAAAACACACTAGAAAGAATAACGTTTTATGAAACAACATGTCGGATTTAATACGTTATTCTTATTTCAAATGGGAAGATTTGAATCAGGTTTTAGTAAACTTTGTCGTGTATCAACAGTTTGGTATAAGCACTTGATATTTATGTTAGGTAGAGATGGCAATTTATCGCGGGAAATTTGTCAGTTTGGTAGGTTTCAACGTACGTTCAGCATATCAGAAGCTTTGTTTATGCTATCAGCTTTCATTTGTAATTGAAATTGTTGCCCTGTTTGACAATGCCAGTGACAACGCCACTAGTGTATCATTCGTCACCTGTATGTTGTCTGTAGACAAATATGTGCCAGACAATCTCCAACCAATCATATTCGTTGCAGAAGACTGTAACATTTAAAAGGCTATGTTAACATAAATAATGTTCGCAGTAAAGCACCATCTGTAACATGGGTAGAACAGCGAGTATATTGTGAAATATTTTTTCTCTATTGTGATTCAATAAGTAGAGATGCTGGTTAGAAATGGTGGTATATCGCTAAAATGTCTTTGTACAAACATTCGCTCTAAAAACGTTGTAGCAACACATATGATTGGGTAGCTATCTGCAGACCAATAACAAGCATTAAATATTACAATTGGCTCAGTAAAATAAGACAACAGCCCCACATACAAGCGAACGCCAGTGATCTTCTGGTAGGTGTGCGTTGAGACCCAGCAAACAGTCAAGTTTTCCTGTGAAACACCATCGTCTCTAACAATTAGTTGTCTTTGTTCAGGCAAGTCTCTCATTTGACTGCACCAACCATAATAAGGATTGTGGCACCTTGCGTCTGAGATTTTCCAAAAGAACCCCAAGAAAATTATAAGTTAAAACGTCGAATAATTGACCATGAAACAGAGTTGCAGATCTGCACATAAGGCATTGAAACCTAATGTTACAGACATATTTTGGCACGTACTTGTAACTCTTGACTTTGGGTAATATAATACAGGGTTAGCCAGGATTGGTTGTGTTCATTTTGCGTGGTGGTAACTATTATAACTATGCCGTATAGTCGATTTACAGATTCCGCTTGTAACGAGATCGTCACAGATTTTAAAGTTTATTTATGTTTGATGATACAACGAACTGAGAAAGACTTTGCTATTATGGGAGCATCAGAAGTTTTAGTGTTTTGACAGTTCCCACCTTACTATAGTAATTTTTGTTCAACTTAATTAATTTAATGTTATTATTGTTTTGTGTTAGATTAAGAAAATCTCTCACTCCTA
>PNEQ01095804.1:0-29491 GCA_003012365.1 Medauroidea extradentata | reverse complement strand
AATTTATAACTCTAAAATATTGTAAGACCCGCACACGCTAAAATAATCATCGAAATTGTAGTTAAATAATAAAAATAAGGGATTTATTTAGGCCAAATAACTGACCAGTTTCGTAAATATTTAAGGTAACTGTTTATTTCGTGTTTTGTCGTTTTAAAACGTAGATTTCGCGTAGTTTCGCGTATTTTCGCGTAAAAATTGTTACACCATTTTTTCCCACCTCTATTCATAAGTGTGTACAGCAGAGTCTGAGGAACAAAATGAACATGAAATACAGTACAAAAGTACATTACAAACATACAAGTGTACTTCATGCGAGCCATGCGGATAGAAAGCTAGTACAGGAGCAACAAGAGAAGCTGTTGATGGAACATATACTCACGTGTACACGGGCAACATGATGGGCAGAGGGTGGCTGAGATGTGGTGCAGATTCCAACATGTTGGCACGCTCGTGCAGCGCCTCCTTCACCATACGGTACTGCTCCAAGTCCAGCTGCATAATAGCCTTCTGCAAGTAGCGCACACCTCCATGGATCAGTTTGGTACTGCGGCTGCTTGTGCCTGAGGCGAAGTCATCCCATTCCACCAGGGCTGTCTTCAGACCTGCCACATCACACCATCTTACACTTACTATAGTCTCTACACAACCCATCAACATTACACTTCAAACTGTCTTACACAACACTAGTGCAATTAAAATTTATCATAAACAATTTTACTTCAAAGTGATATTAATGAGAATTTTTTGTTATTTTCATTGCTGTTATGAAGTGCACACCACCATCAGTTTTTTTTCTTATACTGCATGTTAGTTACCAAGGCCATGGATTTTGAAGTTCTAAGAAAGTAGAGCCACATTTGTTGATCTGCTAATACCTCAGCAATTTTGACACAAGAAACCAAGCTGAGTGTTATGGCAGTTGTCAATATTTAACATTCAATTACTTTTTTTTTTTTTTTTGCAAAACAAGATATTGCAACAGCTATTACGTTCTTTTAATTATATATTTTTCATATTTTAAATGTTAAATGTTTTACCAAGGTACTAAATAAACTGTTACTATAAATCTTTGTAGCTATAATATGTGTAAAACTGACAAGACAAATCGCACAGATTTTTTTCTTTCTATCATGATTTATCCGACTACTTGGCTCGTTGGCTAGTGCGCCAATTAGTATGTCGTCTGTACAGGATGTGCAGTTCCCATAGAGTACTGTGGATGTTATCACCTGCCAAGTTTTGCACCTTAAACGTAGAAAATTACATTCGGTACATAAGTCTCTTAACAGTATTTTCATAAGAACTGATGACGTTGACATGAGATTGAAAAAAAGCAGTAGCAGAATGCATGAGGAAAAATGGGAGATACAAGAGAAAACACACCAGCTAGCGGTAACTACCGACATCAACCACTGCTCTTATGGTTAAATAAAGAGAGACTAAGTGTACAGAACAAGAAACGGAGTAGAAATACGCACTGTATTTACAACTATGTATTGGAATAGTCCCCGTCCCCTTACAACACACAACTGGCAACAGTGAATCAGAATGGCCAGGACACGTCCATAAATGTTTTGGTATGATATGTACATAAGTAATCAAATGTGGCTATCACATGAGCCACAAGATCTTCCTTGCTAGTCACAGGTGTCCCATACATCAGGGAGTTGATATGACACATAACAAAATCCAATCAAGTCAGGTCTTGAGATCAATCCAGTCAATGACTAGACCTGTCTTTGCCTATCCAGACACCTGCAAATGTAGTGTCAAAATGACTGCATATGGTGTGCCTCACAATGCTGAAAACATGTAGTTCGACACATCACCAGTGTTACTTCGTCCAGGAATTCCCGCAATACATCCTGCAAGAACATTAAGTAAAGGACTCCACTGAGGTGGTCAGGTAACAAACAAGGCCCCAACAAATGATTGTTGACAATGCTAGCCCTCATGTCGACACTGTAGTGTACTTGGTTGCCCATCAGGTGAATTTGGTGAAGATTTTGGTATCAGATGTGGGTGTTCCTCGTGTTGAAGATGCCATCTCTATTGGCCTCGTTTGTAAAGGGCACAGCTGACTTGAAGTCCAGCCGTGAATGGTTTTCTTGAAGGAACCATTCACAGAACATTACATGTGGCACATAATCACACTTGCTAAACTTGTAGTATCATTGAATGGCCAACACTCACATCACCGCTCACAGCACATGAACTTATGGTTGGATCCTGCTGCACACGATGCAGCACATCTTTGTCAAATGGCGCCATTCATCTTGTCCAAGGTGCTCCAGCATTTGACCACGTCATTATCGACCATCCTTCACCCCGCAACCTTTGAAGGAGATGAACAAATGTCGCACAGCTGGGTTGACTATCCGTTAGATAGCGCACCAGGTACAACTCCACTGCTTGTCTGTTAGCTCTAGTCACGTAAATTGTTGCATGCTTCCAGAATTAACCGCAGGCACATACTGACTTTCCAGCAGCAAAGGTTACAGTCACGTACATACTGACTGCATACTCACCTGTTTCTTTAGTAATTTGCGTGACACTGTGAGTATGACAAAAGAATTGTCTATCTCTGCAGGGTTACAATGTGCCTTCATATTTTGATTTGAGTTTTCTCTAAAACAGTCCATCAGAGCGAGCTAAATAAAGAGGTATTTTTTCGTCATATTGCCATGGTAAGTAATGTATGCATCAAATATTTCATTACTATTTAGTATTACCAACACAAACAGAGTAAGCATACACAAGCAAAGGGGAATGGTTTAGTCAATTCGATTTTAGCAGATTTATTTGCTCCAGTTTCTGAAACTTTATGTAAATTTTGCTGTGTCACTCAATTATACTTTCTAGTATTTTCCAAACAATGTATTTTAAAACTTGATGTTCAACATTGTGTACCCTCCCTTAATAACCACAACATAATAGTGTTCGTCACTGTAACACCTTTTTTTTTTAAGTACATAGCCACATCCCAGAATTTTGCAAATGAATTCTGATAAAATATAGTAGACATTTGCAATTATCAGTAAATGAACAAACATTTAACTCATTCATTACTCATTACTTCTAACAATGTCGTTCAACACGGTTTTGTGTCTTATAGTTAAGAGTAAAGTGAGGTAATTATATCTTACTGTTTTGCGTAGATGTGCGCATTACTGTTATCAAGCATCTTACAACAAGCAATAGAATTAATATTTATAATATTCACGTCAGACCTTCAGTCACAAGATAAAGCTTGACCCTAAGTGGTTTGGGATTGAAAGACTAGTTTATTTCAAGTTTTAAAATTTTTTTATTCAAATAGATTCAGTTGACAGCTGTCGGTACTCAAGAGTCCGCTGTACTGCAGCTCATTTTGGCGGAGCAATAAACACTATCGCAGTCTTGGTTTTCTGTGCCACCACATGCAATGCCGTGGTGGCCAAATGCTCATTTATCAGACAGGGTGAGAGAGAGCTGAAGGAAAAGTATCTAAGGTGCATGCTGGCTTGGTGCAACTTGGCACAGTCCAGCATACTGCGAGTCTGGCAAGTCCTGGCAGACACCACAACCTGTTCGCACAGCAGTTACCTTAACTAATGGTGATGAATGCTAGTGTTGCGTAATTTTTTAAAATCAGATTGTAGTTCATTAACAACTAACAATCTGATTTTAAAGGGTTTCATACTTATATTATCATTGGGATAAATTCTTTCAGCAGTCTGTGATGTATGATAAACCAAACTTTTTCAAATCCTATTTATCTAAAAATCTTATTTTCGAGTATGATACACATCCCAACTTTTCAATTCTGTTTTTGAGGAAAAATGTGGGTAAATATGGTAAAGCTCATGTATCATCACAGTCACCAGCTCAAGTGGAAGTCAATAAATACTTGGCTTAACCACTCATGATGCTGCAGAATCTTAATATTGGGAAACTGCTCCTCATCTAATACTGTTAAAGAATTGCCAGCAAATAAATTTGAGTACCTGCAGTGATTGTTGCTTCAGAGGAGTTATTCAGTACTTGTAGTGTAGATCACTTTTAAACAATATGAGGTGTTCACTAAATGCAGAAAACATCAAGCTTCAACTTGAGTTACGTACAGTAACAAAAAGAGTCCTGTGAAAATAGCATTTTGAAATTGATTTTACAGCATTTAGAAAATGAAATTTAGCATTTTGTAGCATTTTCGTATTTTCACTCATTTTACAAATCTTTGATTTTTAACATAAACCTTGTCCTGAATTTTTACATGCGGATTCACGTCCTCTCGTGAATAAATAACTATAACTTTGTATTACAATATAATGTGCACTACATACCTCAGGCTATCCAAGTTGGTAATATTTATAAATATATTTAAAAACTGATTTCAGGCATGTTGCTCATCTTAATGTTTTCTTCACTTACACTTATTTATCGCCTGTGTAATTTTTTGCCCGCTCAAAAATAGACACTTATATTCATGGCATCTCTATTGCAGTGTAAATTACTATCCAAGAAATATTTTCTCCTTACATACAACCTATTCCAAAAGCACACAAGTACTTCCTGTTTTTGGCCGCAAACAGCTCAACGGTTCATATCTGAGTGTGTGAGGGAGAGGCAACGCTATCTAATTTCCCAGGCACCATTTTCATGTGCGCTAATGCATTTGACACTGACAACGCACAGCACGCAGCAACTGATCTTAGTGAAAAAACTGTATATGTCCACCATTATTCTGGCAAAACACGCAGTTCTTATTCCAAATAACCACATCATTTGAGCTCCGCAAAAAAGGAAAGTTTTTTGGGACTGCCTAATAACAGAGTGTTTGGCGTTGACACTGTAGCCTTTGTCTCGCTCCGGTCACGTGTTGCACTCTGGCGGTGTGTTTATGTACAAGGTGGATTTGGACGAGTGAGACAGTAAGAAAGATGGTGTATTCTTATTGCCATCTATCTTTTCTGCGAGTGTCCAGGCAATATACGATTTTTGTGCTGTTTGAAAAGGCACTTCTCTCACTTGTCTACCATACACAGGACATAGGCCAGAACGATGGAGCAGTGGGCCGATGCGCCCGACTGTGCCACCGAGGATCTAGGTGTCCCCCAGAGAATTTCACATTTTATAGCAAAAATAATAGACTTTAGCATTTTATCACAGTTATTTTGCATTTGCAAAAATTATGGGCCTCAATTAATTTTTCATTCCATGTGAATTCACACAATAAGTTATGAAAATGGCACGCATCAAAACTGATTTCTATAAATTTATTTGTGAAGATTTCACCAAAGTTTTAGAATGTTAATATTTTTTGATGTTCTTATAATTTTTTTTAGAAAGTCAAAGTTGTTAGTGTGTGTTTCATTTTATCAAACATGAAACTCTGTTTACGCAGTGCAGATTATTTTTTAAGAAAATATACTTCAGTAAATAAAATTAACAATACATATTATTTTTTTTATAATTCAAACAAAGTATGCAGCTTCAAAGGAAAATTTCTAACAGCATCCATTTTTTTATCATTGCTGTAAAAAAATTGTATTAAAACAGCATGTTTTTAGTGGAATAATTCTGAAATAGGGAATGCTAATATTTAACAAGTTTGTAAGAAAATTCATTTTGAAGGGTTCTGTATAAATCCGTTCATCCGTGCACACGTGCAAACATGCACACGTGCAAACACGCACACACACGCACAACACCACGCACAGACATACATAGGGTGTTCCGGGAGTATATGTCAAAAAAGAGACAGGTGTTAGAGGGACCCAAGATCTACCGAATAAACCAAACTTGTATCGTACGATTCACAACCGTCAAATAGTTACGAATTTTTTAAGAAAATTAGGCTATACTCTTCCCTGTGCTAAGCATTTACTGATGGTGGAAAAAGTAATGGTCCATGTGGAACAAAATTTGTACACATCAAACATGAATAGTGTCGTCACATTTAAAAATACACTTCACGTCCCTGAGAGTACAGCTTCGTGGTGTAAGAAATCAGATTCACAAAAATTGTGTTTGGTTCTGAAGGATGCCTCCAGTTTGCACAAGATAAAAAAATATCAATGGGCCACCTAAATTATCACCCGCCATTGGAAAAACTGCCCCGTAGTATGACCAAATAATTAGCAAAAACCAGTATTTTAAATTAACAAATGTCAATGCAGTAAATGTGAAAACATAAAGTAATGCAGATGGTTCACACAATGTAAAATCAGCTGTAAGGTTGAAATTAGGATGTCAGAAAATTATTAAATGTAACTTTATTGAAATAAAAATATTACAAAAGGTTTGAAATTATTAAAATGTATTTTGAATGTAATGTATTTAATTTGTGAGAATAAAATGAAATGATATTAATAAAGTTGGTAATAAGTCAGTTGTTTCATTAAACAAAATTGATATTATCGAAATGGAAAGTTAAGATAAAAGAATTACGTCACTGGACACCCTTACATAGTTGCTGCTTCTTTTCACAGCAGCCGCTCTTATGTAGAGGATAGTGCACGAGCCTCCCATTATTGCAAACTGGGAGTAATTTCTGAATTATGAATTGGGAATGAAACCCGGGTGGGAGTCAAATGTTCTAGCCACTGCGCCAACAGCGGCCCCCTGTTTACTTCCAGAATATTACAGTTAAATTCTTGCTGATCTTCAACTGGTCATTGGGACACGTTCCCAGATATTACGTTACGAGTAGGACTATTTTCTCCCAGCCCTGCAGTTCTCGAATGGTTGTAATCCTGCATTAAGCAAGCGCCAAGTTATCGACGAGCAGCAAGGGACATTGGTGGCACATGACAATGACTGACGTTAGGGCGACAGACAACTGTGACTTAGGAGGAAATTATTCTCTAGACAGCCTGGAAGGAAATTAAGGGTGTGCTGGTTCATGGTAATTGTCATGTGAATGTAGTACGGAGAAACTCTTAAAATTTCCAAGATAGAGAGATAAACAGAAAAACATGTAACTAGTATGACTGTTGTATGGATGGATGTTATTTTCCAATGTCGCACACAAAGAAATTATAATTTTTTTTGTTGCTAGAAAATTTAATCTCTTTGTATTGCTGTTTTATTTAAGCAAATTTTAGTGAAAAGTTTTTAAAAGAGGACTTGTTGCAATTTACAACATTGTACTAAATAAATAAATAAAAACACTAATTTTTAAGTGAAGAATACATTCCAAACACACTGCATTCTCTAATGCAATAATCGGCAGTAACAGCTACCATACCTTTCGTTAATTTTTATGTTGTTCAAATCCACAAGGTCCTGTACCCAACCAAGGTACATTTTTATAAGCCTCCCAAAACATAGAAGCTTGATAGCCATCACAGACTCTACTGTTTAACAAACTAACTGCTGGGAATACTTTAAAAGTAATTTTCAAGATCTTATTTTTACAGTATAGCCCAGACTTAACTGCGCCAAAGTGATACGTGAAGCCAGGATTTAAGTGGGAATGTTCAGGAGGATACCAACCTCTGGTGGTGGCATCCAGAGCGCAGCCAGCCCCTGAGGCTCCGCCACCCACTATGAGAATGTCAAAGCTTTCTGTCTGGAGGGAGTTGAGCTGCTCTGCTCGTGTGGGCAGCCTGCGCTTGATGGGTTGAGGTGGTGCCTCGGCTGTTACCACTGGGGCTAACTGCAACATGTACACACTCTGCTGTCACCAGACAGTTCTTTCTTTCTTCCTCTCTTCTCCCTCCATTAACCCCTATCCGCACCCCTCTGAGCTCCCTCCCACCCCCTTTGTTATTATGTTTTAAATCAATACAAATATGTGGACTGTAGAGAAAGATGTGGCAAAGATCCAGGTGAGACTAAGGTTCTCTGTTAATATTTCACAGAAGTGAAAAAGTGAAAACTGTTGTTGTCATTGATTTAGTCAGTAAATGGTAACATACAGTCATTGACAGTTATTTATGCATGTATCGCCGTGTGACACCTGTCAGCTATAGTGAACTACAAACCAAATGCAAAAGACTGCACCATTAGTAGCAATGAGTGATAAGGATTCAAACATCCAGTGGTGGTTGTGATTCGCCACTATAAATAGCAGTGCAAACCACACGTTTGCACTCTAGGCAAAAACGCCGCAACTAAAGAGGAGCAAACGTCCACACTACTGTTGTGTGCGGATCTTTGTCCCACATTGTTAGGATATACACACACATTATATTTATTTTAAAATATATAGATTTGGGGTGATCTTTATCTAGTGCTAGATTTTTTTCAGCTCTACGATTGGAAGGGACTTACAAAAACACAATTCGGAAATGTAATAAGCTTTGATTTTTACTGCTTTCAAGTCGATGTAATAGATAACAAAAATAAATGTTAACAAATTTTCATTAAAATTCCCATTTATGATGGTTTAAAATAAAGATAATTTGGCCCAATTTATTAAAAAGATAAACTTATTACACCCAACACTAATACAGCTTGTCCAATTCAAAAGCTAAGTCTGTAATGAAATCCATTTTGTATTTCACAGAAATTTTGTTTACTATAAATTGTAATTCCTTACATGTCTGCTAAAATATCTTAGTTGAATAATTTTTACTTATAATCATAATTAAAGTCCTATATTAATTCACATCACAGTAGAACCCTGTTATAATTTTGCCAACTATACTGTTTTCCTTGTTATAAGGCTACTTAAATTTGGTCCCTAAAACTATTTTATCATAGGAAATTATCCTATTATAATGTTTTCCAATTTATAAAGTACAATTTTTTGGGTCCCTTCAGAAACATTATAACAGGGTTCTACTGTGTGCAGTACATAAATGCTATTTTACTTACTTCTGGCAATTATATTGTTCTACTATGAAGTACTGAGCCCCCCTGATCTTTGCTGAATGCATTATTTTTATCAAAACCAGTGGTAGTAAATTAGATTGTGCAGGGAACCATCTTGTCCCTCCAAAACGCTCTTAATGTGTAACATTATTTATACGGAATAACATGTCAACAAATGTTGCAAAACACTACAGTTTCCCTGGTCAATAATAAACTAAATTTTAAACAGTTTAGAGAAATTTTTTGCTAGGACTACAAGTGGGTAGGTACCCATCAGTGTATGCTGGCAAAAGAGTGACAAAAAGTGAAAAACTTTTCACACCTCACTACTGCCTTTCACAACGTAGTACTCTGCAATTTGTCAGCTTGTCGTACCGTTTTTACGGTCTCCCTATGCCTCAGCCTTGCGGCAGAGACCGACCTCCAGCCAGTACTGTGAGCGCTGCTCCAGTATCCAGCTCCGCACCTTTTTTGCCACTCCATCGTTGGCAGAGGGAGGACCACCCGCCAATCACCCAGGTCTGTTGTTGGCGGGCGGGTGTTTCACGGAGGAAAGAGAGAGAGGGTGATTATGTGTCAGTGAGGGGGTAAGGATGGTGGACAGTGCAGTGGACGGTGTCCCACTCCTCGAAGTTGGGCGCGCGCCACCAGAGCCGCTCGTCCGCCTGCTGAAACAATGCCCGTTGACAGCGGGCCACTGTCTCCCGTGCCTGCTGATGAATCCTGGCGTCACTAGTCCCCCTCTAGGACCTGGGTTGTTACCCGCCTCCCCAGGAGCAGTCGGGTTGTCTGTTAGGGCAACATTGGGGGCTACCAAGTTAACAACGCTATCTACTGAACGGTGGAGGCGCCACACCTGCCGAGCGTCCCTCGGCAACCTATACTGTCACCGGCCTCGGGATCGAGTATGGGGCATGAAGGAGGGGAATAAGGATGGACATGGAAGCCGGTCACTGGTTCCATGGTCCCGATTCCAGGAACACGTTCCCGAATGTCGCGACAGCGGCTGGGGTTCAATCCTCCATGCACGAGGACCGCACCACTCGAGGCGGCACAAGACTGGACCCTGAACCAGGCTCCAAGCGTTGGTGTGAAGCACACACACACACCTAGGATCCCTGAACAGAAGCCAGCCCTCCCCGAACCAGGTGATCTCTTCCCCCACTACCGCCCCTGCCTGTGCGGCTCTTCCAGGCCAAGGAAGCTCCAGTTGTGCCACCCAAGGCGGCACGGGACCGAACCAGCGACAGGTTCTCTGGCGTTGGTGGGGATCACACACCCACCTTGGTTGCCAGCCCCCAGTCTGCCACCCGAAGTGGCAATGGCCGGGAATCCTCACACCTTCCCTCCCCGTTCTTTGTAGGTCTACGTCAGACCCGATGGTATACTGGGAAAAGGGATAGGGATCAGGAGTGAAGGATGACTGGGGTACCATAACAATAGGAAGGATGACCAGCTCGAGTCTAGGCAACCATGGTTTATTCGGCAGAAAATGAGTGCCCTCCTCGCACAGCCAATGGTACTGCTGCCTATCCAGCACAGGGCGGGCCCTACTCACGATACGCCTTGGTCAGACGGACCATCATAAACCCCAATGAGGTTCCAACAATGACTTCCCCGAAACTGTCCCCGAACATCACTGTTCCCACTACTGAACTACCTACAATGAATGACTGGTTGACACAGTAAAGTTCGCTCCGTCTAACAACAGGCAGTAATCAGCAAATTCCGATTCTTCTGTGTAGCCTCGGAGGTGTCACCTCAACAAGAGAGCAGCAATAGAATTACTTTTGTGCGGCTGTGCAGCGGCTTATATAGCCCCCTCAAGAGGGCAGAGTGGGGTGCCAGGGGTGGCGGCCGGTCACGTGTTAACCTTCCTCGCCTCGCTCCTTCCTCAGAGCACACAGCCTAGAGGTTAGGAGAGGAAGCGGAGTAACGCTCGCTGGTGCAGGTGCGTTCGCCAGGGCCGCTCTTTCTCACAACACCCAGCACTCTTTTACGACTCGCACACTGCCACGCACTCCTTTTATTACGGCAATGCCGGCGCGCTATAATGCAAACAAACACAAGTGTCGAGCTTTGCCTAAACAAACAATCCCACGTCGCGCCCAACTTGGCCCACATCAAGCTGTTTAGAAATTCTATTATCATGGCTCTTGTGCATGACTTATAGCAATGAAAATAACTGATGGAGTTACCGTATTTGCTTGTTGCACAGACTTTCAGCTACCAGTAACACAGCCATTTGTTAGCATTAAAACAGCACAAACTATACTAACCACTTTCCAGTAACAACATTCCCCTAATGGTACTGGATTATTGGAGTCTCTGAGATAAGGAAAAAAATATATGAAATTGTTTTCTACCTCACAACAAAGTCACGTCTAGTAATGGAGACAAGTGTAGTGCATACCTGATGAATAATTCAATGGTTTTCTGGTACAGGGGACTGTGTAACAAAGATCCAAAATACTTATTAACTATCACGTAATAATATAGTGGCATAATTTTTTACAGGCAATGGTGCCAGATGAAGTTTTAAATGCAAGTGTTGTGTTGAAAATGGTGCTGTAACGGAAATTGTAATGTTTGAAGTGAAGTGTTGTGTTGAAAATGGTGCTGTAACGGAAATTGTAAGGTTTGAAGTGAAGTGTTGTGTTGAAAATGGTGCTGCAATGGAAATTGTAATGTTTGAAAAGAACTGTTGAATTGTGCCTCATTTAAAGTCGTTTTGTTCAAAGTCCGATAGCACGTGTTTCTGTGAATCTAATATAATTGATACAACACGACCTATTGCCATTACGAATCTCGTAAACACTTTCATAGTATATTCAAATTAGTAAGTGAAAACCACCACTAAAAAAACACATGAACACACAATTCAAGAATTCAAGTTCCTTTTAGCATATTGCCATGAACGACGACAACGCACTGTGATGTTAGGGCACTCAAAATCCCAACTCCACACTAAACTAAAACATAGAAACACTCGGGGAGTATCAACGGGCTAGGGGATGACGGGATTTCAGCTACAAGACCCACGGGTCAGAGAAACTCCAGTTTATGATTACACCACTATACTGAGCCTATTAAAATACAATGTTACACAAAACAACTTAAAGTTACTGAAAGAGAAGTCGAACTGGTCAAGAAGGGAAGAAAAAAGACAAAGTTCATGTAACGATCATTTTATGTTTGCCGTATCAAAGGAGAAGGTGTGGCTCGGCCTAAGCTGCAATCACAACTGGCTGCGGGCCGGCACAAAGGAAGCGGCGGAGGAGGAAAAGGGGAAGTTGTGCATGGAGCGTGAGAGAAGTGGGAAGGAAGGGGAGGTGCTGGTGGGAGGCTTGAAACAGTGCGGTCAAAAACATGTCCACAGAATTGCGTTCAGCCTGGATGGTTGAGAAATATGGGAAAAAAAAAAAAAAAATAATTATGTATTTTCTGTGTGTGAAATAGAAAAAAAAAAAATTGTAATTCCAGATTCTCAGACTGGCGATCATAAAACATAACAAATCACAGATTACCTATGACTTCCTATCATTTTCAATGATATTAATAAACAGTAATTTCTAATACTTTTGAGTGTGTTTTTTTGAAACCCATACTTACTGAACAGCAGACAAACACAATGACTCAACTCGCTTCCAAGTGAAGTGCGAAAATCTAACTCTGATGCCACCTGCCTGTGTAATTTTGAACTACCTCTGTAGCGTAGAGTGCTAGCGGCATGTGCCAACAGCAATTAATGTTCAGCGGCTCAGTTGGGTCACTTTTTGATGATGGTAATTAAATCACATTTAACATTCAGTAGGTATGTCAATAAGATCACAAATAAATATTATAAAGTATATTTAATACAGAGAAGTCGAGTCCATTTGATGTTCTTTCAGTACTGTTGTATTTAAATATAAAATACACGGAACTACATGCAAAGATTCACTATCAACTATACATGCAACAATGTAACTCTTGTTTAAATTGACTTACACGCAGTAACAGCTACAGATTTTTTTATAGGTTAAATCTTTAGTGCTCACTTTATCCCAAATGACCTACAATTAAGGTGGCCGCCTGCCCAAGCAACTAAGAAGTGTGCAGAGCTTTGGCCATTACACCGCGCGCAGTATATCTGTAGGCCTGAGTGACGGTTACAAGACGCTGCTGGAAGCCACGAGGGAGGGGGTGAAGGACCGCCCGCGCATGCGCACAACTCACTGGTCCTCTGCCTACTATCCGACCAGAAACAATCTGCTCTTCGCTTCAGTATGCAGAAAGGACTATTTTAACGTGGATCATATTAAACAAGGACCGTTTAATAGGTTTTTGTATTGAACCAATTAAGTTTGTTTGAGTGTTCGTATAAGTGATAATGTGGGTGTAATAAACATTTTCATTTTTGTTAAATTGAGTTGCTTACTGGACGTGTTTGCGTTTACTTAATTTTTATTGTTCTTTTTTCAAATATTCCGCCAGGTTTATTAACGTTAAAAGGGAAAAAATTACATTCACAGACTCGGGAAGTAATTTATAATGTCTTGTGTTTTATGGCGAAAGAAGCCCAAGCCATGGAACTGTTGATTCCGAAGGAAAAAGCTCAGCTGCAGGCAGCTGCAGATACCGGAGTGTCTCGTGGTGCGGTGCAAAAAATAAAAGAAGTTAAGAAAGTCGGCACTGGTGAAGGAACTCCCTTTGTGACACCTGATAAGAAGAGACAAAAGACTAGTAAATACCAACCAGGTAATTTTGATGAAGGAGTAGTTCGTAGAATCGTGTACAACTTTTACGTGATAGACAAATGTGTCCCAACAGTTGAAAAGTTAAGAAGTAAACTTAAAGAAGAAATAAATTTTCAAGGTAGCTGTACAACATTACGGAAAATTCTGAAGAAGTTAGGTTTTCGATGGCAGATAACAAAATCACAGAGTTTGTTATTAATTGAGAAATCAGACATTCGACAAAAACAGATAGATTATTTAAAAACTATGCGACGTTTCAGAAATGAGAATCGCAATATCGTGTCTATAGACGAATCATATATTTTGTCGTCTCATGTACAGCAAAAGTCTTGGAGCGACAACTCAGCACACGGCCTTCACATACCTGTTAACAAAGGACAGCGGCTGATCATGGTCAATGCTGGTGGCGAAAATGGTTTTGTTCCGAACGCCTTAGTGATGTGGAAGTCTGATCAAGCTACTGGTGACTACCAGTCACAACATGAACCAAGAAAACTATGAAAAATGGGTACGAGAGAGACTTATAGCTACTCTTCCTGCAAACAGTGTTGTGGTCTTCGAAAACGCACCGTATCACAACATTAGAGTAAATAGGTCGCCTACATCAAACTCTACAATACATGTCATGCAACAGTGGTTGTGACAGAATAACATTCCCTTTACAGAGGACATGCTTAACCCTACACTTTACCAGCTTATTAAGCTGCATAAGCCTAGGGAATCTATTTATTCTGTTGACCAAATACTAAAGAATTTCGGCCACACAGCACTTCGTTTGCCACCCTATCACCCGGACTTAAATCCAATTGAAAGCATTTGGTCTAATGTAAAGGGCAAAGTTGTGTCACATAATATTTCTTGCAAGTAGGTGATGTCACACTAATATGTGAAGATGTGTTTAAAAATTTGGTAGCAGACGATTGGAAACCATATTGCGAGCATGTGAAAAAACTTGAGAATGAATACTATAAACTGGATGTTCATTTCAATATTGAAATAGATCCCATTATAGTTAGGCTTGGAGGTGTTGACAGTGACAGTGATAGCGACAACACTGGAGACAAAGACAATATAGGATCTTCAAGTGACGAGATGGAGGACATCGCAACGCTGGAAGGCGACAGTGAATGAGAACTGTAAGTAGCCAATGTTTTTATTTACCACGTATACCCGCTCGCTGCCTGCCCTCATTCCTCCCCCTCTCTCCTGTCTGGGCTCCCTAACGGTAAATGTGTGACGTGGCGCAAGCCTACAGATATTGTGCGTGGGGTGTACAAGATTATTTGAAAACTTCTCTTTAGGAATAGTATATAAAGAACGTTACACATGTACATAGTACGTACCCATTTAAGATTCACCACTACTTAGCATATTTTCTAGCAGATGTAAATGGTAAAGTGGATGTTTTTGCAGTCTTTTTTAGGTATGAAAATCATAGCGCAAGATCTATTAAAAGGCATAGGCTGGCAAAATACACCTTTATCTTTAATATTACTTCATAAAATTACAAGGTCACCACTGAATGTCTCAAAAAGGTAAGATGCAGGCAAGAAAACTGCACACCAGTTCAGTGTACTTGTTCTTAGAGGCTAAGGAGAAATGTGATGCGTATGTTGCCTCGTGGTTACCATTTCCGTACTTCTAGACGTCGAATGTACAAAATATGTTCATCCAGACAGGCACCTTAAGACAGTTTGTAAAAGCATGTAATAAA
The DNA here is from genome assembly GCA_003012365.1 of Medauroidea extradentata. Classification (NCBI taxonomy): domain Eukaryota; kingdom Metazoa; phylum Arthropoda; class Insecta; order Phasmatodea; family Phasmatidae; genus Medauroidea; species Medauroidea extradentata. The sequence continues at coordinate 14,236 of PNEQ01095804.1, read as the reverse complement.
TTAAGTTGTGCACAACAGAATTTGGTATTGAACAAACAAAAATAAACAAATACATTTTATTCTGAAACATTGTTTAATATCAGCAGCCAATTTACAATACAAAATGTTGAGAAAATCTTTCCCTCCCCCCTAAAATTCATTACTACTTGTCATTTTCAGCTCACGTAAGTAAAATGAGGTATATACACATGTTTAATTCTACCATCTATAAAGTTTTGAATCCTATACATTCTGCATTTACATCATAAATAGTATCATACAACATAATTTACAAGCACATCAGTATTTTAAAAACTTAACAAATCTAAATAGAAATTACTACTAGCATGCATGTTTCTCTAACCACACAAGCTACAATGTGAAAAGAATGCATTTGTTACAATATTTCCACAACCCAATTAAACAGCATTGCAACCTACCTTGTGGTCATCATTTGCAAGCAGCCGTGAAGTGATGTAAGCCCCAGTTCCAAATGCTAAACCACCTGCCGCTAGCTTCCTCAGCCTGGACGCCATTTACGTAGGTAACCACTATACAAAACAAGTAACCTGCTTCAAGTAACACAGCCTTCATAACACAAAAATAGTACTGAATATGTACAGGTATAGAAGTCTCATAGGAACGTTAATTTTTTATACGCAGTTTTCAGCAATGGTACTAGCGACTGTGATTGTCACCATCATTGGAGTGACAGAGAGTGAGTGTTTTTGATCAGTGCTCAACATCGAGGTCTTTAATGCAGATGACGGGTGACATGGTGAGTATAGATCAGAGCCGGAATGAAGAGACAAAGGAAACTGGAGATTCCTGAGAAAATCCACTGACCAACAGCATCGTGCGGCACGATACCCAGATGCGAAAATCCGGGGACGACCCACCAGGAACTGAATCCAGATCATCTTAGTGGGAGGTGACTGGACTGACCATTCGGCCACCGTGGCCTCTATCTTCATTGGATATTTATAGAGTACTCTGGTGGCAAGGCAGAGAACTACCTATACCATCAGCAGGTAAAAACTGAGAACACAGTTAATTTATGAACAACAGAATGTAGACTGCAGACGTGCAAGTTTACAATGCTTTAGCTTCCAGGAACAACTAGGGTATTAGTGTTTTGTAGCCAAAATGCATAAACTTAATCTTAACCCTTAGTGACTTCTAGACCTATACATATTCAATAATACTACTAAAAACCAATAATGTGACTGTGCTTGAAACATGATGCAATAGCCACTGGCAAGAGAATGTCAAATTCCCTGCCTTCTCTAGGGTTTTCAGATTCTCAGACTGACAGGACAGTAGACAATGTGACATGGAACTAAAATTTAAGGTATAACTAGCACAAAACTTTGTTACATTTCCATCCTAAAAAGGCTGTAATGATTACATAGAATCTTATTAATTGAAAAATTTTATTCATAATTACAAATTATTGGTTTATAAACTATAGTTGGTTTACATCAATCTAATCTGTGAAAACAAAGAGCCTATCATTTCTACAATTAATTTTTTTAAGCCTTGTATTGCAGTTACGAAAACTTTTATCTGCAGATTGCTGCAACAGTACCTATTTGTGTTTCTTTTAATAAATAAGTAAATAAAAAAATAAAAAAATCTTCCTGTTTGCTTAACCCGTCATTGGTCGCTAAGAAAATAATCACACCAGTAGTTGCTAGTGAGCATTTTGTTCACCTTAGAATTTCAGCTAATTTTTACAATTTTGCTATTAACATATTTAATGAAATATCTGTAGTCACGTAGAAAATATAATGTGTGTTATTATTGTTACTAAAACATAATTATCTGATTGAACTTAATAATAAAGTAAATCATAATTATGAAAAAAAAAGTTAGAATTCTAAATAAAAATACTACACAATTACATGTACACAATTTAAGGAGTTTGTCAACATACAGAAAATTTCTTATTGTAGTGTGTTCATTCATATTATCACAAAAACTGTATCTATCAATATATTAAAATAAATTTTTTTTTCATTTCGTGATTAAATGTCAAACATAAATAAGGAAATCCAAAAACAGAAAGCTAACTAAAACTCTTGAAGTAAAAGCTACACAACCTATCAAATGTTTGAGTGTGCACAGAGATACTGATTTATTACTTTGAGCCGATTTCAATAGAAATGACTCCCAAAATAAGTTACCAGCTCCAAATACACAAGGGGCAAGAAAAAAACCATATCCACTAACCAACGCTTATAGCTCATTAGGGACCAGGACTTTGTTTGACACATAGTTCTTGAGCAAAGAAAACACAAAATAGTTTAAATCTCATGTAATAACCAATTCCAGAAGTAATTCTCCTTTACACAAGAGTTACATTCGTTTCCGCAACATGCCATTAAATATCCATGAACACTGATAAAATTACAATTCATATTACAATGCATATAGAATCTCTCATATTATCAATGAACCTGATGTACATACAAGTGCACTTTAATCCTCTCCTTTGACCATCGCCCCCATTTGACTCGTGGGCAGCTATGCTTTACCATTCACTCACTGATGCTCGACACGTTTCCTCCCCAAAAATGTGGAGTTATTTTCACAAAGTTAAAACCATTTGGGCCCAGAAATCGACCTGTTGCGTCCCGCATGCGGTGTTAAAGCAAGCGCGAGCTATCACTCACTACAGTGCCGTTGCTAAAGACTTTGACAGCCCAACTGCCGGCGCGCCCCAATTTACACTCACTCGGGAAGGCGATGAGAAAAAATGTCCCCTAAGGGAATTGGTCACTCACCGAAATCCTCGATGAACCTTTCAAGTTAAGCACTCACCACTCCCTGAGCAGAAAATATCACTTATGTCCTCCTTCAGCACGACAGCTCGAGCTACGCTTGCGTACTTCTCGCCCCCCGGCACGTCCATTCTTCTACACGTGAATTACCGCCTACCAAGGCACAAGCCCAGATCCCAGAGCTCGCGATGTGAGCTGCTCGGCTTCCAACCTGAGAGTGACTCCTCTCTCTACGCGCCGCGACACCGCGGCTCGCTCGCCTCACTAGCGCCCCTTCCGCCGGCCGGCGGAACTCGACCCCCCCCTTCCCTCCAGGTCCCCCCCTCCATGGCCAGTGGAGCGGAAGGTCCGGTGGTGAAGGGGAGGCTAAGGCACCGTCAACCGGGGTGATCCCTCTCTCATTAAGAGGCGGTCGAAGCCAGCCTCGAGGATCATATCAAATAGGGGCAAACAGGCACACTGCTCAGGCCCCAACTCAAAACTCACGAAAAATCCCACTACAGAAACTAAAACCCCAAAAAGAAACAAACCCAAGAAAATACGACCTAAAAGCAGTAGCATCCGTTCAACTTCAAAATCATAATTCAGAGAAAACAGTTTGATGACTACATATTGCATAGTTACATTTTACACAGTCTTGTATTATCTTCCCTCTTGTGTTTGGAATGCCGGGAACTTGTAGAATGTATGTTCATTACAGATCCGTTTTTCACAGGTGTGGCAAACTTTCTTCGTTTTCCTGTTTTTCTTGCCTGGACAAAAATAACACTTTTCTTGACCATTGTCCCTTGTATGGTGTTCTGGTTCAGTGTCATCAATTCCTACTACTCTCTTCATGGTTTTTCGTGATGTCTCTGGCAGATTGGGGATGGAAGATCGCCTGATGATATGGGGTTTCATGAGCTCCAATGCTAAAGTCTTCAGAAATGCACACCTTGGAATCTCTATATCTGTGTTAGACTTGTAGATTACTTGAGAGTTGATACCACCAATTTTCATCATTGAGAAGAATATGGTCAAATGCCACCTGTTACTTATTCTGGACACAGAGTACTGACATTTCAATTCATCAACCACATCCACTCCTCCCTTGGTTATATTGTAGAAGGTAATTATTTCTGGTTTGTTGAGCTCTCCCGACCCCTCGTCAATTTCGTCATATGAATGTAGTGTGGAAATAGCAACACATTTTTGTTCTTTTTAGGCACATATGAAACCAAAGTACCAGTTCATGAAAATGCAAACGCACTGCTTCTTGGTGGTCTTTCTTTTATGTTGTTGAAAACAGGTGGATTTTTTTTTCCGTATTGTCCCAACAACAGTTGTTTTCTTCTCTAGCAGTTCCGCAGCTAATGGTACAGACGTGAAGTAATTGTCAATAGTCACATTTCTACCAGTGTTCATAATTGGAGCAGTAGGGCCTAATGCACTTTACAACACTTCTTGCACTGTTGTCAACTTTGTACAGCCTTTCGGGTTGTCGACCAGCAAATATCTCCAAATTATTTGTGTAAAATGTTCGTGCATCAACCAAGGAGAAGCTGGTTTGTTGGCAATATACTGGCGGAACTTACAGCGCCCTCGAAAACCATCAAGCATTTCTTTGACTGTTGCATATTCTCCTATTTGGTAATTTTCTTAGTATCTAGCAACCAATTCTTCAAAAATATCTCTAATTGGAGCAAGTTATCAGTCTCTTTCTGTACAGCTCTGTCATTGACATTATCAAACCTCAAGGCTTGCAGCAGCAAGTAAAATCTTCTCAGTGACATTGTTGCACGGAAACATTCCGGGGATATTCTTTCATCACTCCATAGTTCCTCAAAATTAATGTGCTGAGCCTTCTTTGCACCAGCCAAATAAAGTCCAAGTAATGCACTCACTTCTTCAACATTTGTGTTAAGACAGTCCCTTTCACTAGCATAATTTTCACTAATTTTTGCAAGATAAATGTTTGTGTACTTCACTATGTCTTGTAGTAACGTGTCTGGAAAAAAATAATTTCCCGCATTCTAAGACAGTCACTGCATTTTTTGCCACTTGTTTCACTCCAGGAATACGAGAGACAATGTTTTGTTTTCTGGTTCGTACAAGCGCACGAGGTGGACATACTGACCATATGGCTGACTTGTCTTTTCCAAGGATAGTAACTGATGATCCGTTATAATGGGCCCCGTCATCCTCACCACTAAACTCCGCAGACTGTTCTGTGTGTGTTGCATGGTCACTATGTTCACTTGCACTGTCACTGCCTTTATTGCCGTCAGGTCCTGCTTGCTGCTCGGTATCCACTACTTCATCATCAAGCGAACCAGACTCTTGCAGCCATGGAGGGATTCCTATAAAAAAAAATAGTTCGTAATATTTTAATTTTATGAAACTAGAGGATGTCAGCTTCTAAAAATTTTATTTCATGATGTACTCAAGTAGATGGAAACTATGGAACAAAATGGCACAACAATTTTCGTGTATGAATGTGTATGTACTAAATTTTGACAATAGTATCATGTTTTATGCTTGTAGTTTCTTGATTGTGATAAAATATTTTCCTGAAAACCAAAGCCAAATTAACGGAATAAAAAAGGGTAATTTATGTTCATTTAGACATACACAAAAATATGTCTGAAAATATTTGACATTAATTGAATATTACAAATAAAAACTTTGGTAGTCTAATGCACCCTACTTTAAAAGTGTATTGTTATGTTCAATTTAAAAATATTTATCACCAGATAATATGATAAAGGAAAATCTTCGTGAAAAAAAAAACACATAGTGCAGTAAAAAACATACTTATATCAAAGCATACCTTCACTGCGTAGACCTAAAAACAAAACACGAAGTTATTACTCAGAAATAAATTAAATAGATAGCCAAACTTACCTTTATTCTGTAAAATAGCTAATTCAAAAAGTTTTCTTGCTCTACTCATTTTCGCGCCGCAACTGGTCGCACATGAGGGAAATGCTCACCTAACAGAAACACGAGAAGTCGCTAGGGCGGCATTTCGCTCACCCCCCGGCATACACAAGAGCACTCTCTCTTGGTGGGATTAAGAACTAATTGTAATAGGGAGCCACAGTACGTGCACATCGAGGAAGGTTATAAACTCAGAATAGTAGATGGAGCAACCTCAAACTTCCTAGTTTTTTAAATCAGAGCATTTTAACAAAAGGGTGAGCAAAATGCTCATATAGTGACCAATGGTGGGTTAAAATAGGTAGGGCCTACTGTAGTTTTAACATTAACAAAAGAACACTGATGGGAATTGCAAGCATATCACAAAACTTTTACCTAGATTACCAGTGGGTTTTGAACAGCATTTCTACAACAAAAATTCTCAAAAGCATTACTATTTGTAAATTTATCTTTGCATGTTATATGCTATTCAAATAATATTTCATACAAGAAACAGAACACAGTTATGAAAAACCAAAATGTACATATTACGCCTTTTTATTCATTCTATTTTCCAGGCATTTACCTGGGAACATAGAAAGTTTAGATTTTTTACAATACTTCATCCCATTTCAGAAATTACCAGCTTTATATCTATACTACAATATTTAATACCAACTAAACAGTAATGTATTTTTGGCTTGAATGTAAAACACTAAAACAGAAGTCAATCATTTACTGCGACTGTTACTCAAGTGTTCAAATACTTCTCTCACCTTTGGCTGTCAACCATCAAGAGTTCTCATGTGGATCACACAAGTACAAGCCAGACATGCACTGTAAATGTTGTGGTCCGGTTTGGACATTTTTAAAATTAAAAGCTATATTTAAGAGACAAGGTCAGTGTTCAGCATTCTTTTGTAGTCAACGTTACATGTAGGAAAGGAAGTTGTCACTGTTTTCAGCTTTTGTGTCCTGGAAAACGGTAGATAACTGTAGCTCAGGGTATGAAACTCACAAAGCAAGAGGTAGACTTTTCTTATCCCAAATGACACTCTGGCCAGGTTAGACGTGGAGGTGTGAGTAAGAGAGAGGTACATTAAGTCCTGTAGAATGTGATCATTTTATGATGTAATGTAAGCTCTGGTTGGTTTCAATCACATTGTTGATTAGCTTAAAGAGGAGGTTAGTTTATATGTGTGAATCATCAGAGAAAATTTTACTTGAATATTAGCAAATATAGACGACAGTAGAGTTGTCACTATCAGACACAGTAACAGCCAGAAAAACCATCTGATAGGATCAATAAAGGTAGTAGGTTGTATCAGTTCATTTTGGAGCGTTGCTCCACAAGAATGTTATCAAAAACATGGACAATATTAAATTTGACAAGTTAATCATGGTCAGTGGAAGCAAGTCTGATTTCTGTGAACACAAGTAGAAACACTACAATGGACAATTATTTTACGTCCATCTCCCTAGCTCAAGAACTGCTCAAACAAAAACCTACCATTCTTAAGACAAAATAGATGACGAGACAGGAGAAAAAGAAAACCTAAGATTGTAACTTTCTACAATTTGACCAAAGGAGTTGATGAAGTAGATGAGTTGAAAGTACAATATTTTAAATCTCGAACAAGTTGCAGATGGCCTCTTAAGGTTATTTTCCCTTTTCCTCAACATAGTGGGGGAAACGGTCTGATAATCTTCATAGAAAATTATAACAAAAAAGTGGTGCGGTGCACATACTTGAAGAACCTAACTCTTACCTTATGAAAGAACATTTGATAAGTGTTCAGCTATACCTAACCTTTTACTAGATTTACGAAGATCTGTGACAAAACTGGCAGTAGTTCAAACTCAACAAGAAAGGTGCGACCTATCAGCAGAAGGCATTTGTGCTTTCAAGAAGAAAAAACAGAAAGACAAAGAAGTTATGTGAACACTTTGCAAGCACTATATGAATTGCACATTGCAAGTACTCATGTCCTAAATGTGCTGCCAACGGAAGGGTGTAAAATCTAAAATGACAGCTGGACTTGTATATAAAATGATTTTACAGTAATTTAAATTTTTTGTGTGAATATTTTTACTCCATTTTCAAAATTTATTTTCGTATTTTGTTGGGTAAACCGAACATAAAGGCTTAATACTTGATTTCTGAAATACATTAGAATTTTTCTATCATACAATTGTGCTGCCATGTAAATTCTTATTCAACATAATTAAATATTACACTCAGTGTTTGTATTTAAATGTAATATTTTTCTAAAAATAAGCAAGAAAACACAGTATGAGGAAATCCCTAACACGCGACCAATGGTGTGACTTTCCTGCCATATTTGACTATTGGAAAACTTACACTTAGCAATAATAATAATAAAACACCAAAAATATTGATAAAAAGACCAGAAAAACTAACACGTAAAAAAAAAGTGGCCTTCACAACAGAAAAACGTGCAGGCTGTGAAGAGAGCAGTTTAATACTGTATCATACTCAGAACATTTTCACTGACTTTCTGCTCTCTTAGGGTCATTTTCCCTGGCTCACAGGGTTTCAAAACATGTTTCCCTGACTTTCTCTGACCATATTAATTTTCCCTGACTTTCCAGGTATGTGGGAACCCTGGTCCTTGCTGGGTCATTCTGTGTCAAATCAACCAAAAAAAATACAAGTTCGAAATTCACACTCATAGATTGCAACCAAACTGCTAATCCTAATTGTACATACAAAGAAAATAAGTTACAAATTTTTTAAAGATTTTTTTAACATTTCATTTGCTAGTTATAGCTATCATAAAAACTCAAATTTTGCTGAAAAATGACTTGATGTGTAGTTTTGAATTGCCAATAACTTTGGTCCTAATTAAGTGCTAGAACTGGGCAATATCTCATTTGAAAGCTTATGAAACAGGTTTTAATATGATGTACCTACTTCGTGATACAGCAGCAGGGAATAAAAATTTTTGAGTATAAAAAAAATTCTTATTTATTTATTTTTTTTTTTTTCAAAAAGTAGATTATTAATAATCTCTAAAAATATATTTTCAATATCAATTGTTTGTCAATAAATCCTGAATGTTTCAAAATGGGATTTCATTGGGATCATATTTTAAAAAAAATTTCATTGATAGTTCATCTTGCAGCCAGCATATATTAATACCTATAAAAATTTAAGAGATGCAGATTGAAAACAAACTTCTCTAGTTTAAAGTCGAGGATTATCCAGTTCTGATTTTTACTCTATGTTTCAACATAAACAGGATTTCCCCTCCATTTTCTATGGTTCAGTTGTATTGATAACAGAACGTTGAACTATCAGAAGTTTTCAGTTTTTTCATATATTCTTTATTCTTATTTGTATAGTGACCTACATAGTTGTGAATGTTTTGGGTGTCTTGGTGTATGAAGTTCTTAAGTTCTAGCAATATTTAATAAATGGAAAGAAAAGTTTTAGGTTAGGTGTGCATCAGTTTTGACATTTTCGAATCAGTTGAGAACTCAGATGAAATAAGATGGATAAATCCCCACCAAAAACAAAGGTGAATTTGTTTTGTTGCAATCCACTCAGTAAACCAAATCATAATTTTCACAAGAAGAACTTAAGAGTGGTAAGTAATGATATGTTAAATAAATTCAGTTCAAAGGTTAAGTTTGGGGATAAAATTTGTGACAGTTGTCGTAAATCTTTGTCACTAACTGTAAATGAATATCAGTCAATGGAGCCTGCTTCTGAAGATACAGATATTGACCAGTCTTACCAGGAAATAGATATTTCAACTCCTGAGAGAGAAGAATCTTTGGCTTATTTCAACCGTAGCCTAACTATCATTAATGAATCTCCAATAATAAAGCAACGCCTAGGAAAAAATAACTATTCAGAAAAAAAACTAAAAAGAGCAAATCAAGCTTTCAGTTTGAAAGGGCTGCAAACCAGAACCCCTGAAATTGCAGAAACACAGTCTGCTAGTGATGAAATACTTTGCCAGTTGAAAGAAAAATATTTTTTAACAATAGATAAAGCTGTTTGAATGAAAATCCTAACCACGTTACCTTTCAGTTGGACAGTACAGAAAATTCAAGATGAATTTGATGTATGTAACTACACTGCTCGTAATACAAAAAAACTCCAACAAGAAAAGGGAATCTTATAATGCTTTGACGCTAAACCAGGAAAAACATTAAAGCCAGAATTTTCCTCAACAGTGAAGTCTTTTTATGCTAGTGACGAAGTTAGTTGTATCATGTCAGGGAGAAAAGATTTTGTCTCAGCAAAAATAAATGGAAAATGTGAACATAACAAAAGCTAATCATCCTTTGTAACTTAAATGAACTGTTTTCGTATTTTAAGGAGAAACATCCGGATATTCAAATTAGATTTTCATAGTTTTGTGAACTTAGGCCAAAACAGTGTGTTCTGGCAGGAGTAAATGATACACAAGGTTTATGTGTGTACTATGTACACCAGAATGCTAAGTTAATGATCTCATAGTGTAAATTTCCTGACCTGTTAGAAGGTTAAAGGCAACTGAAAACTTATTTAGATGCTTTGCAAACAATGATCTGTGATAATTCATCTGAGACATGCTACTTCAGTGACAGTTGTAAGTGCCCCCCTATAGATGGATTGAGAGATAGGATGGAAGAATGTTTTGAAGTAAATTCTGTGGAAAATGTGACATTCAAACAGTGGGTTGTAATTGATAAGAACACTAAGTTGGAGACTTTTACTAAACGTTGTGAGGAATTAGAACTGATTTTCTTACATCTCTTCCAAAACTTCTTCAGCACTCTTTCATTGCAATGAAGCAATCATCATTTCTTCGCCATATTAAGGAGATTGTACTAAAGGAGAAAAAGAGTTTTTAGTACTTTGTGATTTCTCTGAAAATTACTCCTTAGTATTGCAAGATGCTGTCCAAGGTCCAAGGGTACCGCTGGAATAATGCACAAGTCACAATTCATAAATTTTCCATCTATTCAAAGAACACATAAGCAGTGAGCTGCACCACATCAGTTTTTGTAGTGATTTCTGATCATTCTACTCATGACCGGTTCATTGTTTCCAATGAATATTTGTTAATTTCTATTTCACCAGATCACAATTTACTCCAACTCCATCAAATATTTACTACTTTTCTGATGGATCTGGTGCACAGTACAAGAACCAATTGAATTTTTTGAACCTTTGTTTACATGAGGCAGACTTTGGTGTCAAAGCAGAATGGCATATGTTTGCAACCTCCCATGGGAAAAGTTCTTGTGATGGGACTGGTGGTACTGTAAAGAGACTAGCTGCAAAGGAAAGTCTTCACCGTGTGTACAATGATAAATTATGACACCCTGGCAGCTTTACCAGTGGGCTAAAGATAATATCAATTCCACGAATTTTGCATACAGTACAATCCAGCAGCATAAGGATGAAGAAATGTTCTTGAAAGATCGAATACTATCTGACAGGACTGTTAAAGGTACCTTGAAATTGCACTGCTTTATCCCTGTAACAGTAAAGTGTAGACTAAACCACAGTACTTCTCAACATCTTCAACAGTGGCAGAAACAAGTAGAAGTAACAATGACGAACTGGGCTTTATGGAAATTGTTGGTTTTGTGACTTGCCAGTATGGTGATTTCTCGATTCGTTTGAAGAAGAGCAGGAAATTAAAGTAAGTTTTCTTCATCCTCATAGCCCTTCTCTGTCAAATTTCACGTACCCTGCAGTACCTGATGATCTTCGTATACATAGTAGCAACATTTTAACAAAAGTGGACCCATTAACAGCAACAGGAAGAGTTTATACAATGACGAAGACTGAGAAGTCTCAAAGTGCAATAAGTGACATGTGTTATTTATATAGGAAAATAACAAGTAAGACATATTTATTAGAATTTAGTTTTAATATGATAACAATGAGATCCCATTTGAAACTTTAACAATTTTTTGACAAACAATTGATAGGCTACTGAAAATAGAATTTTTTGGAATTTTTGTAAAACTACTTTTTGAAAAAAATAATAATAAATAATTTTTTAAACCTCAAAATTTTTCATTCCTTGCTGTAGTATAATAATTTATATCATATTAAAGCCTGTTTCATTAGCTTTCAAATGAGATCTTGCCCAGTTCTAAATCTCAATTATGAACAAAGTTATTGGCAATATATTATTACACAACGTGTAAATTTTTAGGAATTTTTTACTTTTTATGAACGCTATAAGTATAAAACTAAATGTAAAAAATTTGAATTACTTTTTTTGCACGTACTAGAATTCTGAGTTTGGATAAGATTGATGACGGTGAAATTGTGACCTTGGTTGATTTGACACGAAATGACCCTACTATAGCCTTAACAATGTGTCGGATGTGCCGGTGTTGCTTTAAACCGGATAGGACGGCAGACGATCACCTGATTACATATGACGTTTACCCTGCCTACATCAGAGGATCATCTGATGGCATGTGATGTTTACCCTGCTGTGGTATCATGCCTGGAGCCCCATTCATGTGCCTGTGTGTCTCTGATCAACATGGTTCAGCACACGTTCGCAGAATACATAGACATGATGATGTATGGGGCAGCGGAAGGGAATGGAAGAGCAGCTCGTCGGTTGTATCACGAGCAATATCCACAACACACGACTCCATCACATACCCTTTTTGCTAGAATTGTGCGACGACTCAGAGAACAAGGTACCTTCACCATCGAGAGGAGTGACTGTGGTGCTCCAAAGAAACGTCACACCCCCGAATTGGAAGAGGCTGTACTGCACTACGTTGAGCAGGACCTGTCAAAAAGTACGCCTACAATAGCGCATACGTTGGATGTTTCTAACAGCATAATGTGGAAGGTTATATGCAAGAGCAAGAACTACATCCTTACCACCCTTAAAGAGTACATGCATTGCAACCAGCTGATTTTATACATGTTAACTCCTGAACGTGATTTCTGTACTGCTACATTAATGAGTCACACTTTTCAAAAAGAGTTTTGTTCATTGATGAATGTAAATTCACGAGGGAGTGTGTTCCCAATTCTCTAAACAGACATATCTGGCAGACGAAAATCCACATATGACGCACATCAGGGGACTCTGATACAGATTTTCAATTGATGTATAGGCAGGCCTTCTACATGATCAAGTGATCGTGCTGTTCCGTCTTCCAACCACGGGTGCTGCTTACTTGATCTTCATACAGGATGAATTGCCCCAGTTCTTGGATGACATGCCACTGAATGTTCACCACATGATGGTTCACCGTTGCACTTTACACGTGACATTCTGGAACATCTTAACAGACTATTCAGGCAGAGATGGATAGGCCGGGGTGGTCCAATTGCATGGCCCCCCGATCACCATTGGACTATTTCCTGTGGGGTCGTATGAAGACTATGGTGTACAAGACTCATGTCAAGACCGAGGAAGAACTGGCGGCATGAGTTATGGTCACTGCACATGAGATTAACGGGACACCTGGTGTTAAGGAACGAGTGTGTGCAGGAACATGATTCTTCAGTACAATGTGTGCAATGATGTTGCTGGTTGTCATATCAAGCCTCTGTTGTAATAAGCAGTTTCGTATGGGACATAAACAGTGCAGAAGACAGACAGAAATTTGTTTTTCCCACTGTTGACACAAGAATTAGTTTTAAAAATGAAAACTTTTTTTAATACTGTACGTAGGTATTTGTTACCAAATAAATTTGACTTTCTTCTGTGATGAGTTAAATGTCACTTAATTCTGTACCTTATGTCACACCTCAATTGACATGGTGCTCTTCTGACATCCTACCTATCCAGTTGCAAAACACCGGCAGATCTGACACATTATAACGGCTGTAGCACAGAAACTGTAAGTTTCCGAACATGGCTTCCTATTGAAAATATTGTCTACTCCATCCCCTCTACTAGCCCTTGAAGTTTGTAATAAGAATTTCAAAAGATCCTGCATAGAATATTTGAAAGTGCTGTTAAATCATGATTTTTAAAAACTACAAATCAAAAATATTATTTAACTTCTACAAATAATCAATCATTTTAACTTTTGCTCCAAACCAAGACAAATAGTAATTTTATTTTTGCTAGTTAATATCTAATTAAGTACATTAAATAATGGAAAAAAAATTAAAAACTTATAAAACTTAGATGTATTACACATTATACAATAAAAAACTATTTATAATAATAACAAAAAAACCTACTTTTAAACTATTTTTTAATTGTTTAATGATGTATAACTAAGGAAAATTAAAAAAGCTGCATTAACTAACGCAATACAGTATATGTAAAATGCGGTAAAAAAGAAACAGGCATTGCCAGAAAAAGATATTAGACCTACATAACTTTTTTTTTCTTGGGTGATTCTGATTAATAATAGTTAACATATGAGCCGGTTAAAACCAAAGTGGTGCAAGTCACATTTAACCTGTTTTGAGGTACAGAAGGTTTTATTAGACTGGTCATAGTAAATTCCATGACATTACACGACACTTCATACATTTTATGTATGTGTACAACATATGAAAGTAACTTTTCATCCATTTGAAACACAATAACAACTGTATTAACTGTATACTA